>JBBPDC010155461.1:2149-19929 GCA_037974485.1 Hemigrammopetersius urotaenia | reverse complement strand
TACAGTCATTAGTTACAGAGACAGTCTTACAGTCATTAGTTACAGAGACAGTCTTACAGTCATTAGTTATAGAGACACTCTTACAGTCATTAGTCACAGAGACAGCCCCCCTGGAGACATTGAGTGTTTTGCTGAAGGACACAATGCTAGAAAATGGGGGGATTCGAACCTGCAGTGTTGTGGTCATCGGGTTCACAGAGAGGAGTTTTACCCTCTACACCACCCTTCACTCGTGGTTCCCTAAAGAAACCTCAGTGGATTATTCTTTGAATCGTTGGCCCAAACACAGTCCATGATTTTGCTCTATCAATGTCCAGACAGGTTAGAGTGAAAAGTGAAGGTCCAGGGACCTGAGTCCAGTTTGAGAGCTGATGCTTTAAAAAATATATTTGTAAAAGTAATGTGAATGTGAAGAACTTTTTTAACACTGTGAATGTCCTTTACAATCACATAAACACTAACTGCCTCAGGGGAAAAAATTACATTTAAAAAATATGAAACATGCAGAAAAAGGCCTTTTAAGATGATCCAACATGACAGAATGTGAAATTACATATTAAAAGTACAAAACAGAATTAATAAAATAAACTCATTTGAGAAGAACAACATAAATGAACAGAAAGGGAGAAGTGCTGCTGCTCGGCCCGGACTGTGGCAGTTTTAACTCTTGGAGTTACAGGTAAAATACTCCATCCTGGGGACTCTGTGTTCAGGGAAATAAAAACAAAAAGCCACAGCACTTTTATTTACTCTGTAAGACTTGTTAAATACTAACAGAAGCTTCCTTATATTTCCTGTAAAACCCAAGTTATTGTTTATATTTTGGAGGATGAACATAGAGAAAATATATCAAAAATGCTTACATTTTACCTGTAACTCAGAGGGTTAAACATGTCTCACCTCGGCTGAGCAGCAGCATTTTTACACTCCATTTCTGTTTATTTCTGTTTATTTATGCAAATGAAGCAAAAATCTTTCAATGGGCCAAAAGTGAACTAACTCAGTTTATTTCAAGCCAGATTTATTTGTGTGTGTCTGTGTGTGTTTATGTATGAATGTATATTGTGTTATTTTAAGCAATCTTATATCTAACGTAGTGACATTTTACTATTTTGATTATTCTGCATGTTTTCTTATTTTTACTTAGAAATATATTTTAAAATTAAGTAGCTATGTCCTAATATTGAGTTGTTCTCATTTTAGGCACTTTTCTGCAATGTGAAACATTTCCTATTTATAATAAACTCTACAGCTGTTAAAAGTGTATGTGTGTGTTTGTATGTACACGTTAAATAAAAAGTGTGTGTGTCTGTGCATTAATTACTCTTCTTCAGATGTTTATTTGTACTTAGCACTGCATTTTAAAATTAAGAAACTTTCACTAAGGTTTGAGTTGTTCTGGTTTTTAGGTGTTTAATATAAACTCTACAGCTGTGAAAGTAAACCATTTTTAAACCAGCGCTAAACTGCGAATAGTGCAGAGACACGTCGCTTGTCACAGAGACCCACAGGAAGTCTGAACATCTGCTTCAGTGAGGAAGTTCTCCAGCAGGTGTTTATTCACTAAATCATGGTTTGGCTGCTCCATGCTGGGTGGGGTCAGATGGAGGGTCTGACTGAAACCATGCCGTGATCCAGGTGGAGTAGCTGTGGTGGTTCAGCAGGTGCACAGGAGGCGTTGGCTCCGGACACACTGAGCTCCAGCTGCACAGGATCAAACAGACCTTCTCCTGAAAACACAGCCAGGTCCTGAACACACTAAACTCTGAGACCCACTGAACACTGAGACCCACTGAACACACTGAACGCACCTGCCGGATCGAACTCTGTCTACACTGTCTAAACCGATTTGCTGATTTTATTTCAAAATAAAGTGCAACACGGCTGCACCCCTGTTCTCCTTACGCAACAATGTTTATAATTGTGCCTTTACAAAAATAATGAATTTCACTTTTACTACTTAAAAATGTATCTTTAGCTCTTAATCCATACAGTAACATAACGCTGAAATAATAAGGCTGGTTTGGGGTTTCTTATTTTCGGTTATTTGTTTGGCTTTTTTAATCGCCCACCTCAGAAACACCCAACATGGAAACATGTGATCAGATGCACAGCCTGCATGCAAACATCACTGCACTAATGAAAAGCTGCAACCGAGAGCCGAAGCGCGAGAACGAGCGTGAAGGAGGCTGAGCGAGGAACACAGTGTCCTCACAACACATGAGGTCTCATGTGGAAGAAAAAACAACTGTTGTTCCCTAAAGCAATAGTTGGGGTCCAGTGAGCACTAACAGGGTCCCTGTTTTATTCATCATTTTAAAATAAAAAGACGTTGGAAGAGACTGGATTGTTGATAGCTGAGGTTGGGTAGAGTAGTGGATAACATCTCTGCCTTCGAAGCAGAAGAGTGGGCGACACACCACACATTTAAGAGTCCATGAGAAGACTAACACCACATTCACCTCCATCTCAGCCATAAAGCGTCTGCCAGCTGATGTAAATGAAAATATAAATAAAGATAAATAAAGTCTATAAACCATGAACCACTTTCCTTAATATGACTGTGCTCTTTATCTGCTAACATGTGAATGAAGGTTGGGTAAGAGGACCTACTAAAAACGATAACGTTATTAAACATGTATAGAAATATTTCCTTTTTTCTGAGATTTTATAAGGAGCGATACAAGGCAGCAGTAGTTCCACATTTAATATGATTTTATTTTTTAATAATGTGATTATTTTTATTAACTGTGTTTTATTAACAATCAGGGGCATTACAATCTACACTGCACTGAATTAAAACTTTAACTAAACTGGACTAATAAGTCTCTCTTTAAAAAGAAACGTGCGTTTGGTCAATGTTTAAATACTGACAATATTTACACTAAAAAAAACAAATCGTTGATGTTTGAGATGAAACTTAAAATTTCTTGACTTAATTTCTTGACCTGAGCCAAATAAAAGGGGTTTGGGTTTCTGACTGAACCAGGCTTGAAACCCCCCTGATCTTCAGAACCTGTCCATGGATGGTCTTTTAAAGAGATGTAAAATAACAATTGTGAGTGTGGAGAAATTACTGTTTCATTCCATTTAAACATTTTAAATGATGGTTTTGTGTTTGTCCTGCTTCATCACACCAGACTGCTCATATGGGGCTTGAAAATGAGTCACCGGCTTTAATTTGAGTCATACAGTAAAATACAGTTTCTTCCTCTGATCAGAACTCTGTTTAATCCACCGTTAGTTTAGTTTAATTTATCATATTTAACCATCACATTCAATTGGCAAATCTGTGTGTATGTGTGAGTGTGTGTGTGTGTGCATGTACGCACAAATGTATGTAAGCGTGTATATACATATACACTATATGGATGAAAGTATTGGGACAGCCCTGTTTTTCAGGGTTTGGGCCCTTACTTCCAGTGGAAGAACCATTTCTGTTCCAGCAGGACTGTGTCCCATAGCACAGAGTGAGCTCCATAAAGACATGCTGGAGGAGTTCAGTGTGGAAGAACTTGACTGGCCACACAGAGCCCAGACCTCAACCCCATCCAGCACCTTTGGGATGAACTGGAATGGAGATTGTGATCCAGACCTTCTCCAACATCAGTATCTGACCTCATAAATGCTCTACAGAATGAATGGAGACAAATTCCCACAGAATCTACAGAATCTGGTGGAAAGTCTTCAGAGAAGAGTGGAAGCTGTTAGAGCTGCAAAATGGGACCAAATCCAGATTAAACTCCATATTAAACTCCATATTAAACTCCAGATTAAAGTTTATGGATCTGAATGCAGTCATTTAAGTCCCTGTAGGTGTAATAGCCATGCGTCCCTATACTGTTGTCCATATAGTATACGTTAATGTGTGTGTGCATACCGTGTGTGTGTGTGTGTGTGTATGCATATATATGAATGTACGTATCACATACACAAATGTTGCACAGTGTGGTGGGGATGGAACATTACTGGTCGACATTGATGATCTTTCAGACTCACTGTGCCTGAATTTGCAAGCTGGTTGGGAACCAGGAAACTACTTTTGCAGCCCATGAATGCAGGAGTGGAAGACCTAGACTAGTTTCCCTCATTAGAGGTGTAACAGTGTACTTCATAGATTTGAATGACCATCCACTAGGTTCTGACATAAAATATAGTGAATAAGTGTTGCATTTCTATTTACCCCCATGTTAACTCTGTAAAACTGCATTTCAGATCAGTAAATGATTAAACACTACACAGCAGGCCAAAAAATGCTTATGTTTTATTTATAAAGGCCAAAAACATCTGGGATGTAGTTTAAAGTCCTTGCTTTATGAATATATTTTAAAGCAATGGCTTAGACCAAGAACTTGCTGATATGCTGGACCAGTTTGGGTTTGGACCAAACTAAAGCCTATTTAAAGCTCTGTCCTCATTAATCTCCAGGGTTTGAAGTTCATGAATCTGAGTGAACAGACACAGAAAGCAGGACACACTCAACAGGAAACACTCCAACAGAAACAGAGTAAAGAAACTTACCAAGTGCTCAGAAACTACCACGTAAATAACATTAATGTGGTTACTGCACTGCTGTCTGCTCTGATATTGTGAGAAATGACCAAATGTAGTTTGTTTGTGTGTGTGTGTGTGTGTGTGTGGGTGGGGGGGGGATACATTATCTCACAATAGTGAGTACACCCTTCACATTTTTCTAAATATTTTATTGTATCTTTTCATAGGACAGCACTGAAGATTTGACACTTTACAGTGTAAAGTATTCGGTGTACAGTGGGTATAACTGTGTAAATTTGCTGCTCCTCAAAATAACTAAAAACAGCCATTAGTGTCTAAACCACAGGCAGCAGAAGTGAGTTCAGCCTGAAGGGAAAAAATTCAGATTGTACCCAATTACTCGTTTTCCCTCCCCAGGGTCATGTGACTCATTAGTGTTAGAAGGTCTCAGGAATGGAGTGAATGGAGAGCAGGTGAGTTAAACCTGGTGTTCTCGCCCTCACTAGAAAACTAGAAAACCTGCAAACCGTTTGCTGAAGACAAGCAGACTAAGGACATGCATTACTTGAACCGTGTCCTGTGGTCTGATGAGACATATTTGGTTCAGATGGTGTCAAGCGTGTATGGTGGAAACCAGGTGAGGAGAACAAACACGAATGTGTCTTGCCTACAGTGGAGCCTGGTGGTGGGAGGGTCATGAGCTGGAGACATCATTGTTTTGCAGTAGTACTGTAATGAGTACCAACATTAATGAACTGATCCGCACCCAAATTCATGCACATAGATAGATTTTCTTTTAACTTTACTTTTGAACACTGCCAAATAGTGCTGAACTAGCTTTTAACCTAAATTAATATACAGGTCTGGGCACCCACAGGGATTATTTGACACCAGAAATTTTAAATCAACATTCTAGTATGATTGGTGTGTCTGCTTTCTCACCACTAACTGGTCGAAAGGCAGGCTGACAGTCACTCAGGTGAGTTTCTGTGTTCAGCCTGTTTCTGTACTTGTTTTTGTGGCTGAGAGTGAGAAAAAGCGTCTCACTCAGATCCGTGAAACGGAAAGGTCATTTTAACTGAGTCTCACTCAGCTGGGGATTTTCCTCACAGCAGGACACACAGAACTCAGATCTCCGCTGTAACCTAGCATCGCATGGGATCTCCAGAAGTTTGTCCTGAACCACAGAGGCAGATCACCCCTCTCTGGACTGAAGAACGGGTCTGGTATTGGGACGGGCCGTGAAGTTGAGGGGACGGGGCACGCAGTGACAGAAACGCTGAGATCAGTCCCGCTCTGATTGAATTCAGAAGCGAGGCTCCGGCAGGAACCATATTTTTAAATGTCATTATTATTTTTCTTTTTAAGGTTTTCCTTTCCTGAGTGCTGGTACTGAGAGATCCAGTATGAAGTTCCACAGATTAGGACAGATTTGCGCAGTGAAAACTGAACACTGGTGCGCATTTGTCATACCGCATACACCAATTCTGGCTTGTGTACCGCTTATATCAATCCCTAAACATATAAATATATATGTAAGCTTTAAAACCCAAACCTGCTGTTCTACTAGGTGATACTGATATACTGGTTGTAATGTCCATATTGTTCTGCTCACACAATTATTAAAATGCACAAAAAGAATCCTTATTTAATCTGCTATTTATGCTTGGTCAAACGGTTATACTGTGCTTACTGTTTGCACAGGAACTAGGAACGCACAGACCTTTAAGAATGTCTTCAGGCTGCTATTTTTCACTTGTCACACACCATTTTACACTGTTGCAGTCTATACTGGCTATACATTCTGGTCATACTGTTTATACATTTCTTGAACATTTTTGTCTTTCATATATGCACAGTGAGCTTAAATCTCATTTACTTCTTATTTGTACCATTCTTGTTTTGTTTACAATGTCTTATATCTGTTGAACTATCTGTACACTGTGGAACCTGAGCTGCTCCATTCCGTCTCTCTGTATACGTGTGGTTGAGATGACAAAGTTTTCTGTGATATGAGATATATTATATATATATATAATGTGTGTGTTTGATTTTTTTCAATGCTTTGTTGATATCCTTTCCCCCTTAACTATCAGGTGTTGGATGTAATTATTTAACTGTGTATTTTCAACATGGAAAATGCGTTTAAAAGTGACACAGATTATGGTAATTATTTTAACAGGGGGCAAAGGTCAACTCAGACTTAAGTTTACAAACCTCATCACCTATTATTATTATTATTATTATTACGATTCTAACAGCACATCTTTCCGCTGTACATTAATAAGAGTGTTTAATTTCTAATAATTAGTATTTCTAATCATCTCTAATAAATCAGATGAATCAAAGGGAACAGAGAAATAAATTCTGCTTTTTATTTTTATTGCAATACACACCTATACCAGTATAACACTTACAGTGAATATTACTTGAGTATTATGAATATCATACATTATACTATGCCCTTCATTAACAGATACACATTCTTATAGGGCCTTCAGGCTTAACAGTTTGTGAAAATGAACAAAAAAATATCCAAAAGAATGAAAAAGTAAAAATGGTATTGAAAATTTGATATGGAAATTGTATGCAATTGAAAAATGAGTTTAAAAAGTTTACATCACAATCATAATCCTTAATCGATATCAAAGCCAGCATTTTTCCAAGGATGGCCGCAGAATTAGACAGCTAAGATGTCGATTATGTGCAGCTACTGCATCTCGTGTGGCGAAGCTTTTCTCTTATTTCGAGTCAAGGTCGGTGGCGGTAACCCGATCCACTCCGAAAGCTTGTTCGTGGGCTCTGAAATATTTGAGAAATATTTTAATACTTCAGGCATAAAATCATTTCCCATAAAACAAAGTTATATTTGCAGGTCAGTAAAAACTGCATGGGCAGCTTTAGCAGCCCCCCACACAGCACCATCAGCCAAAGCCTTCAAATACATTCAGCACGGTTAATTGTAAAAAATCGTCTGTAGGCTTTTTCCATCGCCATTATGTTTGTAGAGTACAGTAACTGCTTATTTACTAATGCAAACTTCAATGAGGCTTGGTTGGATTATGCACTAAAGGGGCTGGATTTGGTTGGATTTGCCTGGATTACATATTTTGGTTATACCTTATCCATTATTTGTGTTTGTAAAAATCAGTGACTAGTTTCTTTGTTGTTTCGTTTTATTGTTATGTTGTAAACACTATTCATATATTCATTAGCTTTCAAGGTTTATTTTTGACCAGGAGAGCATCAAAAAGAGAGGAATTCATTCCAATCCTAATAGAAATAGTTGTTCACTGCAGTTCTACTTAGTTGTTCAGTTGTTAAACATTTCACAGGCTAAAGTCGTGGCATTTTGAGCAAATTGTCTTTTTTAAAGTCGTTTTTCAGTAATTTCATCACCTCACGGCATACAGAGAGTGACTCCTACTCAAGGCAGTCCACATTTAATAAAACTATACAGTTACAAAATGTCACTGGACGGGTGTTTCTGAATCTACTGGGCCATCTATTACTGTTTCTTTTCTGGCTTTTTCGCTCAGTGATACATTTCCTCAAAACAGTCGACACCAAACCAACACCACGCAACCATCAATAACTTCAAAAACAAAAAGACATTTAATCTCTATTCAAATCTAATTGCCCTAAAATTACACTCACAACTACACCAACACACAACAGACTGCTGGGGTCAGTTTAAAAAATACTACTATAAATGTTTTATGAAATGTACCTCTGTTCTAGATGTAAAATGAATGTGAAAAAGACAAAAGGCTCAAAGTATGATAAAGTAAGTTTAAAAAGTGCGGAAACAAAAATAAAAAATCACATTCAAACTGAGCATCCTGTCTTTGGATTGGCTCAGGTCACATGACGAATAAGGTAACAGTGTGGACCTCATTTCTTACTAAGTGGTTTACAGAACTAAAATAAAGTGGTTAATGTTCTAAAATAATAAGAAATGTAACATTTTGCATTACTTACCAGCAATAGAATGTATAGCTGGGAAATGAGTATTTTGTGAGCTAATAGACTCATTTGAGTTATTTGGCTCATCAGTTTTGATTACAAAGTTACAGTGAAAAACTATAAAACTGGACAGAGATACAAAGCTGAAACTAACTAATTTTAAAACAAGCCAGACAAAATCGAGTTTTTCCCTGAAACAATACCAATTATTGAACTCACCTTAACTCATCCACACTTTGAGAGTCATCAGGACATTGAACACGATGGTCTTCAGGAACAGAATTCTTAGAAAAAATATGCTCAGCGTCAAAAGATTGGATTTTCCATCTGAAAAGCAAGCATATATTCAAGAAATGTTATAAATATTGCCATTTGCATAAAAATACACATGTAATGTCTAACAAATATAACCTCAAATCAGAAAAAGTGGAAATTCCTAAATTTAATTGGACTTTTATTTCAGTGCAAACAGTTCGCTCACACAAGTCCGTCCCTCACAGTGATGGTTTTCCCAGATTGTCTACGCATGTGGTGGGGTTCATGTGTGGTTGGGGGGTTGGGGGGGGGTTTTGCATGCAAGCAAAGTGTCGCCCGTTTCCGGAGGTGGGTTATTGTGAGTGTACCTACAGCTTAGCTGTTGTCCGTTTTTGGGGGGTTGAGATGTTTGTGGGGTCCAGGCTTTCTTTCTGGGAAAAAAAGTGGGGGGACATGTCCCCTCTGCTATAATGTTTCCAGCGCCCATGATTCCAATGCCGTGGGTGCGTACAGTTTCTTGATTGTTTGACTAGGGGCCGAGGATTGAGCATTTAAAAATAAGACTTTTGTGGTCGAGCAGAGGGTTGTGTTGCACAGATATGGCAGCTGGGTGATGAGGTGCTGGGTTTGTACCACACTGTGAGCAGAATTTTTTAAATCAATGTCTGTGTCTCCAAACACGGGTTTTATAATGACCATGGACAGTGTCGAAGGAGGGGCGGACACAGAGTGCAACAAAAAGGTGCTGCTGGTAGTAACTGTGTATAACGTTTCATATTTTAGTTGCCCTGATCCAGTCTTGGAAACCACATGGTTTTTAAAGAAATAGTTTGGAACGATCCTGCAAGGGATGGACAAATAAAACTGCAGAGTAACAGACAAAAATTAGATCACTTACTCTCTTCAAAGTCCTCACTCTCTTCTGTTAATTCACACGACTGATTTGTAGCTAAAAGAAACAAAGAGATTGTTACAGAGTTAGTTAATGAATAACAGTTCAGGAGATTCTTCAAAAGATACCATGAAAGATTATTTTCCTGAAACAATATCATTGCTTCCCAAAGGGACAACATTGGTGGTTCTTTCCAAATTTTTCCCAAAACATTTACAAAAATTATTGCATTGTTGTCTGAAGACTCTTCTAAAAAGCTGTTTTTGTTTGTACTTTCTATCTTAAAGTGACTTCATGCTGAGAATCATTTGTGTTACATGATTTTTGAGACTAGTTCACTTTTTCTTAACACCGTTAATTGTATTCAGTAATTGGTCGTTTGTGATGGTTTATGTGATTTGTCCATATATTCTTACCAACGCAGTTTGTGTGACCTTTTTGGACCCTGCTATAATACGACTCATCCTGAAATCGGACCGCCTCTGGACCTGTCAAAGTTATATCGGTGATGTTTGCTTGCGTGAAGCCAGTAGCCAGGCAATATGTCTCTTTGTCTTTGGAAATCTTGTAGAATTCTGGTTCCGCTTTCTGTCCTGTAAAAACAAAAACAAATATTTTTCATAAATAAATGGCACCTTAAATCAGTCTTCCACCAACTGTGCCATCTAAGCAATAAGCAAAGGTTTATCATTTATTTGTATACAATCATGCCATGAGTGGTTTTTTGGAAACATGGTTTAGGAAGAGCATCGCTAAGAGTTTTGTACTGATGGTGAGGAAGTAAAGGCTGAAAAATGCAGTCCAACGAGCTCCAGTCCTGGAGGTCGTGGTCCAGCACGTTTTAGTGATTTCCCTGCTCAGAAACTCCTGGTTCACTTCACCAGTTCATTGCCAGCTTTAGTGAATGTGTCTGAGGAGGAGAACCATCAAACTGTGCCAGACACCGACCCGCCAGGACCGGAGTTTGACATCCCTGCTAAAAAGTGAAACCTAGTAAAACATTAAACAACTATTGCAATTTAACCTTAAGTCTTAGTAACCAGTAAAATGTTAGTAAGCAACGTTACGCATAATGAATTACATTGCTTGGGGAAAAAACGCCACTATTAAAACTGATCACATATTGATAATGTTATCGAAAATGTTAGGTAACATGCTAACTGACCACTTTTGGTTCCTTTTCATCTCACACAGTGAGTTTATGGGATGCAATAACTGTACGCAGTTCTTTACGAAAATCCTACAAATAAAACCCTAATATTCTAATTATGAGACCAGTTTAACTAAAGCATTTTCAAAACTTATGAAGCAAGGTGAAATGTGTTATTTTCGATATCATTTATAAATGATAGTATACACTGTTTATTATTTCCTGTTCTGTTTTAACTGCATAAGATACTTATGTTTTGATCATTTTTTTATAGTTGCACAAGTTTCAAGTTTGGAATAGTACACTTGAACATTTATATTTTATGTGTAATTTTATGTCATGAAATGTTATTTTCTAAAAAAGTTTTTTATAACAATACAATGGCTATCCTACTTTTTTAAAATAAAAATGACCAGAACTTACTCGACCTCCTCACAAAAAACAGGCATTAAGTTTTACAGTGATTTGAAAATGAATTTGATTCACATGTATAGTTTTACTGAACTTTGCATGAATGTAAACTTTGGCATCAGATTACATTTCTTTATTTTCTTTTGTCATTAACAACAAAGATGCATACATCTGTAATAACAGTTCATTACTTTTAATCTGAACTGTTATTCTGCATTGCTAAACAAAGCATTACTAAACAAAACAAAGTAAGTACGTGCATTATACACATTTCTAATCTGTAAAAGGTGGTATTAGTATAAATTTGCAATTGTATAGAGTATAGTGTAGATTCAGCTTACTTTTCTCAACACTGACTTTTATTCCAGATCCCAAAAGTATCTTGAAGTCATTCACACAGCGTGATTACATTCTACAAAATCTCTCTGAGATAATGAGATAATGAGAGTTTCAATTTTGGAAAAATATACTTGTTATTTTACATATTTTGTCACCTGTAAGTTACTAAAATGACAAGAACTTACTGGATAGCACTGTCAGATCGGCGCCCTTCCCAAATATTATTTTGTATTGATTTTGAGTCACACAACTACTGATCTCCTCACAAAAACATGCAGGAAGTTTGACCATGATTTGAATATGAATTGGAATTGTACATATGTTTTTACAAAATTTGCATAACATATATTAATATTCATTTTTATTGTCATCAGCTATCCAGTACAATCATACCTTTGCATAAATGGATGGAATTACATAAATCTGTAGTGTGAATCATCTCTTACTGATAAATAACTGGTCATTTTTAATAAATAAAAATAACATTACGTTTATTTTGAGTTACATAGATCCTGACATTTGACCGCATGCCAGCAGAAAAAAAAAAAATTTTTTACATTATTTTTACAATATTTTTTTTTTAGCTGAAATAGATTTTTTTTTTAAATTCTGCATAGTAATGGTTTTTAAATGCTGTTTTTCTTTTTTAATGTGTTGTTAGCCCCCCGACAGATTACAAATGGATAAATAAGTGGATGAATGTTTCCCCAAATCCTATGAAGTCGTAAAGTTATTTTTATGGTCGATGACACTTTTGAAAGTAACTAAATCTTTACTAGTCAAAATAAACTAAAACATTTTTGCATCACGGATTACATTTCTTATAAACGTCTATGAACTGATTGTAAAAAAATGATTTTCAATGTTTAGGAGTAACATAACCATCAATATTAGAGCATATTTAATATTATTTGTTAGAGATTTCATATTATATGTTTTGAATTAACTTACGTGAATTAATGGTCACTTTTATCCCAGTTGCAAAAATTATTTTGAAGCCTTGATTCACACTGCATGACATCATACTACATTAATTCCTGCATTTATGCATTTGGGTGCTTCCACTTTAAACCAAAAAGCAAACCAAACCAAAAGCAAAAGCTACTTAGGTGTAATTTTATTCTTTATTCTTAACTGTTTTATTCTTAATTGATTCTTAATACAGTATTTTTCTATTACAATTTCTTGTTCACAAATAGTTATTTATACAATCAATAAAATATTTCAAGGCTAAAAGTACTATTAACTGTCATAAGTAACTGAAACCTTTTCTGATCTGTTATGCTTCTACCTTGTTCAACTGTTAGTCTGGTTCCTCTTCCAAAATAGATCTTATTCCAAGTGTCGGTCACACTGTGTCAATCAACCTATCAATTACTCTGTCTCTTAATGTTGTTTGAGTATTCTAGTAACTCTCCAAATTAATACAATCAGAATACTTATATTAATGCCTATTTTTTTATTTGTTTTTTCTTGTCATTGGGTAGCTAAGAAAATTGTAGTGTGAATCTGTGTCAACTGATAAAAGTGGTATTTGTACCTTTGTATTGCTTAAACAAATGTTTGCAAGGCATCATAAAGGTCAGAAAATCTAAGAAGAACTTAAACATCAACACAACATGTAAACTTGTAATTTTATGAAGTACAGTGTAAATTCTGCTTACTTTTCTCAACACTGATTCTTATTCCAGATCCAAAAAGTATCTTCTTGTTATTCACACAGCATGATTGCAATCTACAAAAACTTGCTCAGATAATGAGATAATTGGGTTTGGAAACATTCACCTGGTAATGTATGTTTACTTAATATTATATCATGTAATTTCAACTTTCAACTGATTATAGTTCCATGACATTAATAACACAAATAACACAAAGTAAATCTTTGTTTTCATACACCTTTAACAATGAACGGAAAATCTATAACATGAACAAAGGTGATTTTGTACTTTAAACTGACATTTTAAATAATTTTACTATACAATAAACAACAAACACAGCATGTTTTCATAGTGTCTTGTGTAAAGTTAATTCACATTTCTTGTCAATTGTCTCTTATTTTGGTTTGTTTTATTTTTCTAATTTGTTTAGAAATGTATCTCTCTGACTGTTTTTAAGTAAAATCACCAGAACTTACTTGATATCACTGTCAGCTGGGTGCCCTTTCCAAATATTATTTTGAATTGATTTTGAGTCACACAACTACTGACCTCCTCACAAAAACATCAAAGCATGTACGTATGTTTTTGTTTTTATTTAAATACTGTGTACATACTCTAACATAAAATCATACTATATTGTATTTACTATATTTAAATCTGTAACTCTGTCTTATGTAACTATGCAAATTTCCTACTTGTGGGACTAATAAAGGTTTGTCTTGTGTAATCTTATCTACTTGCTATATATTATGCTGTAAACGGTTGCCCAGTAGACAGACCAGTCATTTCTGTTAAATAAATAAGTAATAACCTTACTTGACTGCACAGTAAGCTGAGTGCTTTTCCCAAATATAACTTTCCCTCCACTTTGAGTCACACAGCTGCTGAAATCTTTACAAAAAGGCTGTTGCAGAAAGGCCTAAACGCACTGATTTTTTAGTAAAATTCTAATATAATGAATATACTATAAATCTTAACATTGTAAAAATGTTAAATGAAGTAAAACTTAAGTAATTAATGAATGTTTACTTTTTAAAGGTATAACATTTCTGTATTCAAGCAGGCATACGTTTTGACATGTGTTTATAAAACGAAAGATTAAACTTTTTTTAAAACATTCATTTAATTTAACAGTCTGCAAAGATAGCAAAAAGCATTATAAATTCAACTTACTTTATTCAATCGTCACTCTAATTCCAGAGCCGAATATTATTCTAACGTCATTAACACAGTAGAATGACTAAGCAGGAAAACAGCTTTCAAAGAGATTAAACTGGTATTAAAAATAGTCTTTTAAATTATTTTCCCATGTTTATGGGCATGACTTGTTTATTTTTTTAATTACTGTCTCAAAAGAATTCATGTCTTAATTACAAGAATTTGTTATTTAATTCCACTTCAAAATTCCCTGCTATTTTTAATGTTTAAATTATATTTTCAATTATATCGTATCAAAAATATTCATTTTATTATTCACAATTGGTTGTTCCTTTGGTATTCCACATATTAGTTGCGTTTTATTCACGTATTGCATCACTTTTACTTACTTGGTAGCACATATAAATTATTTCCAGATCCAAATAAGATTTTGTCATAGCTGTTAGTCACACATTATGTGGCATAAAATCCAACATGCTGAATGTACAAAATGTCAAAAAGTGAATATATTTTCATTTTTCTAAAGGCTACTTGACTAGATGGCTTTTTATTCTTAATGCATAATACAGTATAAATTGCACAATAAAAGCTTGTAGGTCCAAAATGTTAACTTTTTGGGAGAAGGACAAAAACATTCTTAACTGTAGGTTAGGATCAGTTTTTTTGTTGTTGTAATGTTTTGGCAATGTTGTGGTACATCAGAGTCTTTTGAGACAATTCCATGACCATGTATTTCCAAAATGTTATCTTCAATGAAAGTTGATGACCAAAATATGTAAAAAGAACCTTCACCAGTAAAACCAATTGTTAAACAGTAGCTTTAGATTTCTTAAGTGTACTTACTTTTCTCAACATTGAGTTTTGTCCATTTGGCAAAAACAATCTTATTCCCACCCATCACACAAACAGTAACTTCATCACAAAAACTCACTGAACTCCTCTACTCTACAATAGTCACATCTGTTAAAGAATTATTTATCTATTAAATAAAATTCATTTTCAGTGTTTCACTGATTCCTTATTCATTTCAGTTGAATAAATACCACAATTTACATTTAGGAAAGCACTATTTATCATGGAGATTAAGAGAGATTTCTATTACCAATCAAATGCTATTCATTATAATAAATTCTGTTTGTTGAATTCTCAAGCAAATTCATCAGGAGTTACTTTGGTGCAACTTTGAACTGACAGTATCTATGTATCAAAGGTATGACTGTACTGGATAGCTGATGACTTATTGAACTGACCACTCCCAGATATGTGCTTGTAACTACTACTCACACTTTAATAAAATCAAAGTGTGACTTTTTAATATATTATTTAGATACACAGATATTTAGCTGTTTAAAAATCAAGATATTAGGAACCAAAAATTAGCAAATGGTTAGAAAGTATATAATAAACTATTAATTACATACATTACTAACTACTACTATTAGCTATTAACATTAAAAAAAATCACAACATTTCACTACATTCATACATTTTCTGTATTTTGAAATGCGATAATGAAAAGTAACCTGGAACTTACTTGGTTCTACAATAAGTTTAGCTCCAGTGCCAAAGAAAATCTTATAATCACTCATCACACAGCCACTGCATGTTTAACAAAAACCCTGCATATATAAACATAAGATCATTTACATATGTTTAGTTTTATACTTTTTTATTTGTAATTTTGGACAGGATGTTGTAATAGTAAAGTTATGACTACTTTAAAGTAATGAAATGTTATTTTCCTCATAAATACAATTTACAGATATTATCACTCACAGCTACAATCTGATATTTCAGCGCAGACAGAAGCTGCATAGCAGTGCATAATAAAATGTTAGATAGTTTGTCTCTATTAAAAATGTCATTTTTCACTATTTGAATGCTTTTAAAAACTCAGACTGAGCTTTTTCAGGTCATGAATTTGACAGTATTTCAACAGTGAAAGTACACTTAACTGAACATGTTAACGGCGCAAATAGAATTTAGGCAAAAACAAATGTAATTAAAGATTGAAAGAAACCTCTCTGAGAACAAAACTTGTCTGAAAACATTTTTACTTACTGGATTCAACACTGAGCCAAGTTCCCTTGCCAAACCGTATTTTAAACCCATCAGTCACACAACCAGTGACCTCAGCCTAAAAACATGCTCCGCATAAACAGCAGAATAAAAAAAATTAAAAATGTCATAAATGTTTACCTTTGCAAACTCCAGATCATTTTTAGTTTCCAGTTGTTTTTAAATGGTCAAGACCAATCTAGCCATCTATATTAGGGTATATTTAATAAATGATATATTTATTACATTTACAGCTACAAATATTAACATTACATTTATATAGCACAGTTTATGATGCCATTTTTGTAAAGAACTTACTTGCATGAATAGTTAATTTTGTTCCAGCTGCAAATATGATTTTACCAAAACCATCATTCACACTGCAGGACATCATGTCACATTAATCCCTACTGGTGTGGGTATGAGCAGTTCCACTTTTAACATATAACTGTTTTTCTTAAGTTTGATTTTTTTTTTTTAACAATAAACCCTTGTATTGTTGCGGTCATGCTAGGCTTAATGTTTAAGGTATAATGTTGGTTTAATAGCAATAGACATTCAACTTTATACTAAAGAAGATTAGTATTTGTCAGTGTGTGTATTAGCCTATTAACATAACCTTTGAAAAGTTTACAGAGTATACGCAATCACAAAAAGAATACAGAATATACTGGAAATATATCAGTCTCAAATCATTCCATATTTAACTGAAAGTTCATTCTACATTTCTAATTAGCATCAATTAAAGTTTATCTAAGCTATAGGTTGTGGTTGGATTGCTTTCTTAGAATGAGCTGTTATTAAACATTTAATTTGAGGGAGCAAGTAAAATGATCTCAACTTACTCACTTTGTTCAATGGTCACTCTTGTTCCTGAGCCAAATATGATCTTATTGTAATTATTCACACAGTAGAATGATTGAGCACAAAAAGTTGCAGGTTTTAAAGAGAGAAAACTGCATTTCTGATGATGTTTTCATTTATTTATTGAATCTATTGCTTGTTTTCTAATTCTAATTAAATTTGTGAAACAAAATATCTATGTTCCTCACAGTTACAAAAATATACTTTACATATCACTGGAAAAATATTTTGTTAGTTTAATCATTTACACAAATACAGAAGATCTGCATCATTTATTACTTACTTGATACAACATAAAAATGAGTACTAGATCCTAAAAAGATTTTGCCAATGTTGTTAGTCACACAGAAATTTTTTGTGGTAATAAATTGGTATCTAAAAATAAAGCAATGTGGCATTTATTTACAGCTTTAAAGTCTTGTAAGATTTTAATAACCAAAAGTACTGAAACTAGCTACATAACTGAGAATATTATAGTAATTTACAACAACCTGATATATATCATATATATATCACCACATATATCAATACT
>JBBPDC010155443.1:0-19936 GCA_037974485.1 Hemigrammopetersius urotaenia | reverse complement strand
GTATGTATATTATATACATACAGTTCTGGAAATAATAAGAGACCACTGCAATTTATTTGTAAATCAGTATCTCTATGAGTGACAACCATTCAATGCCAGGGTCTGTTAAATTCCTACCCAAACACCTCATTCTGCTTTATGAGGGACTGATTAGTGATCATCTGAATCCCATCTTATTTAATGAGGAAAAGTATAAAAACACTGCTGTAATCGACACTCCAGTTGGATGGTAAAACACTACTAAAATTTCATCAAAGGTAATTACTGCCATTTTGTGAGTGAACAAGAGATTGGCTTTCTTTGCAGTATTCAGGTTCTGTAAATGCTGCATCGTTTCTCTTATTTTGATATTTTGTAATTTCCTTTAAAATGATGCTTTAAAGAACAATATTGTTATTTGGAAATGAGGAGAAATATTGTCAGCAGTTCTTAAAAACAAAGGTAAAGCTGTTCAGTTCAATACTTGCACCCATAAAAGATAAACCTGAAAAACTGAACATTTTTGTAGTGGTCTCATATTTTTTCCAGGACTGTATATCCATATATACAGCAGTCATTACACTTTCGCATCTTTAATGTGGTCAAAGATGAAAATGTCAGCTTTTAAACTCCAAAGAGGCTAAGGGTAACAGAATAAATATGAATTTCATTTTTAATTCTAAGATTTGTGATAAGTGTTGGTTTTATGCCAATTTTATTTAATTTTCATTTTATATTCATTTCATGAATAAATGAAAACCATACTTCATATATCGTAAATATTATATACTTTTCCCTACAAATATGTTTGCTTCAAAAATCAACATGCATTAAAGTGTGCTGTCATTGATTAGACTAGGGGTGCTCTGGCTTTGGGATTGATGAATTTTTCAGCAGTTCCTTGGGTTGGGTTTCATGGCGTGATGTAGGACAGTAGTTTCGGATGGTAGTGTTACGTCTACACCCACTGATGTTAAAGCCAGAGGGAGTGTACCTGTGCTGCCACGGTGCTGTGTTCCCAGGGCTCTACTTTCGCATTCATTCAAAAGTTGGAGCTCAGATTCTTGTAGTTTAAGCTGTTTAAGCTACAGAGAAGGAGAAAACATGAATGCCTCTATGAAAGTGTCTACTGCGGGCAACAAGCTGGCCAGCTAACATTAGTGATATCAGTGATAACTTTAGCATTTTGTTGTCCACCCGCCTCACTGATAGGGGAGGCTAGTGATCCTAGAACTTAATTAAGATAAGATAAGATAACCATTCACTAGGCCCACAGGTGGAAAATTTGCATTGTTGTAGCAACAAAGTGGACAGAACAAAAGAAGAATGTAGAAGCAGCATAACCAAAAGAATAAAGAAAACTACATCACAATAGTATAATAAAAAAGTAGACAAGACAAATGCTGTATAAATATAAATACAGACGTTTGTGTGTATGTATATGAAAATACATTACCAGTCAAAAGTTTGGAAACACCTTCTCATTCAATGTCTTTGTTTTTATTGTTTTCTACATTGTAGGTTATTATTTAAAACACACAAAATGAAGGAACACATGGAATTTTGCAGTAAACAAAATAAAAGAGTTAAACAAACCAAAATATGTATTGTAATAAGGGAATGATGAACTGTTGTTGTGGTTCTGGCCATATTGTGGAGTAGAACCATAGTGGAACAGGATCCAACCTGTGTACCAACCTGACCATCACAACTGATGATCCCAAACACATTAAGAAGTTAAGAAATTCCACTAATGAACTCTTGACAAAGAATTCCTGTTAATAAATACCATTTCTCATTAATCTGAAAAAATGCCAAAAGTGTGCATTAATCTACAATGTAGCCAATAATGAAAATAAAGGAAATCGTTGAATGTGGAGGTGTGCCCAAAGGTTTGACTGGTAGTGTGTGTAGGATCCTCAGGTCGCTACTAACAGCAGACACGAAAAGAAATGCAGTAAGACATATTGCACACAGTAATATTGTACCAATAGTAATGCTGAGTACTTTTTGTCTCTGGCATATTTAAATATAGTCCTGGTCAAAAGGAATTAAGAGTTAAGGATTTTAGTCAAATGCAGCCTAAATTCTCCCAGTTGTTTATGATAAATCACACCTCAGTTTGACATTAAGAGAAGCTGTAATTTTCTATGAGTTCTTAAGGTCCTGTTCACTCCCCAGTCCATAAATTCCATGAAAATGTCAATTGTCGTGAATATACCCCAGTCATGTAGTTATTTAGAATTGCAAAGTAAAATCAAGAGTAGAACACATGTTCAGTCTTGTTCAACGAAAGGTACAGACATACAGTATGCTATATGGAGGTTATATTTTAATGTTATATTTTTGTTTAATATTTTTAATAATGTAATTGAGGAAAAAAGAACCATATGTGTGATTCCAAAATTACACATTGGAGTGATCTCAGGTGGCTACTAGCAGCAGACACAAAATAAAATACAGAAATATTGCACAAGATACACACAGTAATATTGTACCAATACATTTTGAAACTTTTTTCAGCTCTGCATTTTACTTGTTCTGCTCACATTCATGATTGTTCCTGTATGACTGTTGTATGAATGCTTGAAGGATTTTTAAATGCCAGCAATTCTATTGCACTCTCAGTCTTCATTTATTGATGAAACACATCAAATGAGCTTTGTGTATGGTAATGTGCTATAGAAATACACTTGACTTGATTTCGGGTCTGCATTTGCTTTGCTATACCTGTCTGCCTAATCCTGATTCTGCACTGTATATCTTTGTGAAATTGTAAATTTGTAAACTGAAATGTGTAAACCTTTATCCGCAGGTGAGACTCTCCTCCAGTCATTACAATGATTTGTTTATCTCCCCAAACAGCACTCTTTGCTCAGTGTCATAGATTTAACTGACTACTGTGACTGTCTAAAGAAAATGGTACTTTGGTTAAGAGTATTCTCAATCAAGGGGCCATTTTCTCCGATTTGTTCTGGTCTAAAGGTGAAGAATTAAGAGTTAGGGACTTTGGTCAAATGCAGCCTAAATTCCCCCAGTTCTTTATATGATAAATCACACCAAATATCAATTGTCATGAATATACCCCAGTCATTTAGTTCTTTAGAATTGTAAATTAAAACCAAGAGTAGAACACACATGTTCAATCATTGTTCAAACGTTGTTCAATGAAAAGTACAGACAGACAGTATGTTATATGGATGTTATATATTAATTTTTGTGTAATATTTTAATGTTGAGAAAATGTACTTGAGGAAACAAGGACCACAAGTGTGTTTCCAAAATTACAAAGAAGTAGCATAGAACCATGGAAACATAGGGTTCTGGATACACAGGGCTGCTTTTCTACACATTTCATAGAGCAAACAAAGTGCCCTGGGAACATCAGATACTTGGAACATTGAGATGAAGCCATTGAGAGTTCACTGGAACTGCCAGTCCTGGGGAAAAGTCTTAATGGTGTGACTAACAGTAAAAATACTAAAGTAGTCACCCAACTACACAGTCGATAGTGTCTTATGCCACCTTGTTTTGCTCTTTAAGTACATCAGAAAACTTAGCAAATGATTTACTGTAATATAATATAACTGGGCCGAATATAGATCCTTGAGGTACTCCACTTTCGTACCATAAGCATTGATAAAGTAGGTTAATCCTTTGACATCACGAGGTACAATAACATCTAACTGCTATGAAGTATGATTACAGAATACACACTTAGATCATATACATGAATGTCATATAAAGTAACACAGTGTATAAAAATATTCAAACATAGCTCCTTGTAGTACGTTCCAGTCCGATCAAATTTCACCTGCAGTGAAGTGTCTGTGACAACTGTTCTTTGGAAACGACAGAATTGCATCAAAATTGAATTTACACACATGGAAATTGAAAAGAGAAATATAGAAACAAATATAGAAGACAGAATTTGTAAATGTATTAAATGTTTGTGGTTTGTTGACACCAAAGCAATATGGAAATTCTTAGGCTCAAAGCTGTCAGTACACACATAAAAAGGTTATGTCATTCCTTACATAACTACTTGTGTAATTACATTTAACCTGTATAGCAAAATCATGATGCCCACTGTGGTCTGGCTAGTGTCCAATGTATACAAAACCTTTTTTTGCTTTTGCTTCATCTCCCCAGTTAACAACATTTTTCAAAATCACCCCACAACACAAAAAAAAACAAATACAAAGAAACCCCTTTCGTGTCTGTGATAAGATAGGATCCTGGTGGAAACCTAACTTCTTTTCTGGTAGAATCTTAGTCTTTTAGTCTTTTAGCAGCTCTTCATTTTAAGTCTATGTTTACTAGTATGAGGGACCTGTTTTCTTGTGGACTATAAAGCACAGATGGATGAGAGCATTTGCAAAGTGCTGTAAATGTAAATACCACCACCACACTCATGACCAACCCAATATTTTCACTGGCTCTGTGGAGTAAGGATCCCCAGTCTTTTTGGTCTCCAGGACAATTGTGGGATATTTACATTTGTATTTATACATCTGCCAAATCTAATAGCTTTCTTTTTTCAATATAATTTTTCTGCTCAAATTTGATTCCAACACCTTCAGAGGTGCAGGTGCTTGAATGTAGACTGAGGGGCCAGTGAAAATATTGGGTTGGTCATGGGTTGTGAAGGTGGTGGTATTTACATTTACATTTACAGCACTTTGCAAACGTTCTTATCCATCTGTGCTTTATAGTCCACAAGAAAACAGGTCCCTCATACAGTTTATTTTTAAAGTGTAACATAAATGGGAGGGAGATCGAAAGCCTGCATTATGCAGTGAACTGCCCACAAATTTCCTTCCTTTCCCGTCCACTGAGGTCCCGCAGCTCTCTGCTTGACACTGATGTTCACAGTGATCTGAGTAAGAGAGGCAGACGGGCAGAAGGAAGGTGCTCCACACGTAAAGAGACAGCCGTGCCCTCTGAGCATCTGCGAAGAAAGAGAAGAGAAGGCTGAAGACAGTTTATCTGTGTGTGCTCACTGGGGACTTGCTCACTGCAATCGATGTGCCAAGCTTTGGTTCTTTTAAGCTGCTGGGAGATGTGCTCGTCTGGATCAATGAGCAGGAGCCAGCAGCCCATTATCCACTAAATCTCATTAAAACAAAGCAAGATGACAGAAACTACTGCGAGGAGGAGAAGAAAGTGTCGTGCAGTGTGTGTGTGTGTGTGTGTGTGTGTGTGTGTGTGTGTGTGTGTGTGTGTGTGTGTGTGTGTGTGTGTGTGTGTGAGCAGACTACATAAACGAAAGACAGGGAACAACTTCAGAAGGAAGGAGAACTGGAGATCACCCTTCTGTGATCAGCAGTTACTTGTCAATGCAATACACATCAGGCTCTGATTCCAGGAATAGCGACAGAAACGGAATTTTGCCAAGAACAAAAAACAAATTAAAAAGCTGGAGCAGGAGGGTTCATTTCTCTTTGCAACATTTGCTCATACCACATAGATGCATATTCACGGAGAACTAACTATCACTAGTCAAATGGGGATTCTGCATATTTTTAGATTAAATATATGATTGGTTGCTTGAAATTAAGTGTTTGCGGTCTTAGCCCTCCAGTCTCTGCTTTGTATGCCATTGATTTACACGCTTTATATGGAAAAGAGTTCAACTGTTAGTGTTTTGTTGTATTTTTCAGTAGTCAGCACAGGTATTTTATTGAATTTTATTTTTAGAATTATATTGCTGGTACCTTGACGGAAATATTAACTTAATGGTTTTATTTGGAAGTTATTTATAGTTATTTTTTTTATCAAATTGTTATTTTTCCTATGCATTCTTACATCTTTGAAAATTCCAGAAAGTATTTAGTTCGACAGTATGTCTTACATATAATCCCTCTCGAGAACCGACTGTAAAGGACTAAGGAAGGCAGCTAGCTATGTAAGGACCCCCAGTTTTTTGGTCTCCAGGACATTTGTGGGATATTTATAATCATATTTATACATCTGCCAACATGAATGTTAAACTATAAACTTTTTTCACTTTTTTACTTACATTTCTCAGCCCTGATGCACATCAGTGCAAACTCAAATTGAAAGTTGTAGGTTCAGATTCAGAACACTTCACAAAAATGAGAAGCGTCACATAACACACCATAAAACATGCAAACATAGATTCAGAATGAATTATTAACTTATTTATCACTCACTAATGAAAGATGATCATGTGGTTTTCTATAGATTCTCTATTCTTTTTTGCTTAGAATGGAAAAAAACCTTTCTTAGAAAAGGAAAACACTTTTTATGGTACCCCACAGATTATTTACAGACATTAATTGCTAACAAACTAGTAAAACCCAGTGTAATACATCAACAGTGACACAATAATCAGAAACCACAACACACTTTTCTAAAAAAATTTGCTTTCAGTTTTTTTCACTAACATCAACTTTTTTAATTATGAGTAATATTAGATTTGCAATAGACTTGCATGCGTTTTTTTATTAGACACAGACACCAACCAAGCAACTGTTTCAATATTTTCAGTGTGAAGAGGTGTAGATATAAGGATCAGTGTCAGTCAGCTACCACTGTTTCTTATACTTATACAAACTATCATGCAATATAGAACTAGCTTAATCACATAAACTTTACGAAACACTGAACACAGATTTGAAATCAGCATGAAAAACACTATAAAACCCATATAAACTTATGTCTGATGATTCTGACCTGTTGACCTGTGTAATAGATTAAAGATAGTTAACGACATGGTGACATCTACAAGGCATCTACAGTGGATCATCCATAAATTGTTAAGTTTTCGCTTCTTATTTACTGATATGACCAAGAGATTTGTTACAGGATACAATTTCACACAGTTTTTCAGCAGTAGTGTTTTTGATTTACAAATTAACATTACATTACACTATTGTAAATTACTATGTATTGGCCCAGCATATTAATGTTTATATTGAGCAAATAGGGGTTCCTCAAGGATCTATACTTGGCACAGTGTTACTATCATATAGTTCAGCATTGAAAAAAGTAGCTGCCTTGCACTTGTACTAAAGCTTAGGTTAATAAATTAAATATTAAGCATTAAATTAGCACTTAAGCAAGTGTTGGTTGCATTATTTAGCATCTTTGTGGCATTTCGATCGCAACTGATGTTTACGAATTTCGCTAATTAAGTATTACTTTGGCGTAGCTCTGTGTTCAAAGCTCAAGTGCTTAGTCAGTAAGAGCATGACCCTTCCCGAGGCTTAGGAACTTGTCGTTGAGAGCACATCCCAGCAGGACAGAGGCAGAGCGGGGGAGGCGGCGGGGGGGAGGAATGCCCATGCTGTCAGCAACCTTCAGATCAGCTCAGGGTTGATGAGGAGAGCAGCAGAGTGACAACTGCTCTGACAGATCGAAATGACTTAATGAGAGAACGGCATCAGCATCGATCCTACAGAAACACCCCTAATCGCTGGCGCTGCAGAGAGCCGGGGAGGTGTAGAAAACAACAAATGTATACTTCGATCAAAAAGAGCTTGAACGCTTTGTGGTCAAAGGTGGATGAAGAGGCTGAGCAAGCAAATACACTTCCTGCAGACACCTGCTGATACCAAATCCAAGCCAATGTTTTTACAGAAAACCAGTCCAAATCAGATAAGATATAAAATCCACACATCCATGCACACACACACACACCTAGGGGCAATTTAGCCTGACGTGCATGTCTTTGGACTGTGAGGAGGAAACCACAGACACAGAAAAATCCACACAGGAAGGACCCTCGGCCACCCCAGCTGGGAAGTGAACCCCAGACCACCTTGTTGTGTGAGGTGACACTGCTGCCATGCTGCTCACCATGTTACAGACTTTTGTTGAAAGCTTGACTTTACAATGTATATATATTTTAGACAAGACACAGTGCTAGCAGACTAGGCGTATAGCACAAAAACATAAGGAAAATGTGCTTCATAAGCTTATATGTTCTGCAACACAATATAAATTTGAGACTGCTTAAATAACTTACCACAAACAATAGTTGAAGTGCAAGCAAATTGAAAAAAAAGTGGTAAGAGATTAATATACTACCAATCCAAAAACTAAAACTGAAAATGAGAGTAAATTTGGCAATAGGTGATTTAGCTGTGCCTGCAGAGGGTTGTCTTTAGCAGGATAGATGAACTAGTTAGCAAAGCTGAGATATGTGTAGAAATTGTGTGAGTGGTCAAACCTCAGAAGGGCAAGAGAAGGGCAAAAGTCACCACACTTTTGTGTAAGTGAACGACTACATTGGAGATCAAAGATTACAAAAAAACAAAAACAAAACATTCCTGGTGAAAATCATGCCAAGAGTCTCAGGGAATTGCCTCTTTAGCATGTCTCTAGCAGAGAAACTAGGTATTTCTTGTGGTCAGTCACTGATTGTCTTGGTCATTCTTTCTCTCTCTAGCCCACCATATCTGTCTTCGGGCCGACAGTGTGCATTGTCGCCTGCTCTGAAGGTTAGAGCTTTGGGTCTTGGGTTAGGAATCCCAGGACAATACCTCCTGCATCTCCTTTCTTCTGTGCTCTACTCTGTGGTGAGGGACACCAAGACTCCGATGGAGAGATAGGGACAAAAAAGAACCGGTTTTATCTCTTATCCCCTGGACCAGCCTGCATTCTCTCCCTCTTTCTCCCTCCCTCCCTCAGCACCTATCACCGCCAGCTTTGTGAATGCACACAAATTCTGATTGGCTTCCGGAGCATGAGGAAGAAAGGCTTTTTGTTGTGTTGCACAGTGCAGTCCTGATTAAAGGTAATACACACCACACACACACACACACACACACACACACACACATTCACAGCCAAGCTAGCCACTGATGTGGCACAAAAGGGCTGGAATGACCACAGCAACTGTTTTATTAGCTGTCCTACATGTTTTAAATTCTCATTTATCTGTATCGCATTTTATGAAGCCCATATCCTTATTTTTAGTGTTTGTGTGGCCAAAGGTGCACTTATGACATTTGCGTGCATATTTAACTATTTTACAAATTTCTCAACCTTTCTTTTTCTCTCAGATCTTTGATCGGCAGCCCTATATTGTGCCTCATTCAAAAAAACAGCCCGCATTGTGAAAGAAGTAGGCCAAACTGCTGTGGTTAAGAGGATACTTGAAAATACCTTGGATTTAAGGGTACTGCAAAAACAATGAGTGCAAAACAAACTGGTTTTGCAGCTTAATATCCATATTTATTATATTGAACCACATTGTCTTCCAGTTTGCAGGAACCATTATTAGAAAACAATTGGTGTCTCTCAGTATCAAGAACCTACAAGAGCAAATGACCCATTGAACACATGTTTTTTATGGTATGCTCTGTAGACAAATGGAATTTTCATAATTAAAAGTTTGTTATTTCACTGATACAGCCTCTTCAACAGCTACATGTGGGTTTTTTTGTTGTCTTTTTAATGTTTGTGAGCCTAGGAAAAATGGAACCATATGGTTTTTTGGTTGAATTTCTTTTGTTGCAAGATATGCATTAAAATGGAACTGAAGTAGGAGAAATGGAGGGAGAATGCTGCAGCAGCAACTCTATCATCGTACATCTAAAGCCCAAGAGAAACTGAACTGGGACGAGACACAAAGAAGAGTCGAGCTAGAGCTAATGAAAGCACTGGTCATTGCCGGCTGTGGTTAACAGATGGTGCCTGTTATGATATACACACAGGTAAATATATACAGACAGCTATATATAGACACAGGTAAATAAACATAATTGCAAAAAAAACAAAAGTATTGGGACACACCTGTTTTTCAGGGTTTGGCTTAGACCCTTTACTTCCAGTGAATGCCAATATTAAGGCTTCAGCAGACCAAGGACAATCCTATGCTTACAACTATGTGGATGCAGTTTGGAGAAGCATCTTTTCTATTCCAGCATGACTGTGTCCCAGTAAACAAAGCGAGCTCCATAAAGACATGGCTGGATGAGTTTGGTGTAGAAGAACTTGACTGGCCTCAACCCCATCCAACACCTTTAGGATGAACTTTAATGGAAATTGAAACCCAGACCTTTTCGTCCAACATCAGTGTCTGACCTCAAAATTGCTCTTTAGAGTGAATCTCCAATATCTTTTGGAAAGACTTCAAAGAAGAGTGGAAGTTGTTTTAATTGCAAAGGGCGACCAACTCTATATTAAAGCCTATGTTTTAATGCAGTGTAACTGTTGTCCCAGTACTTTTGCACATGGCACTAATAGTTCATTTAATTCATTCTAATAATAAAAACCAGCCATTTAATTTTTCCCAGGGTCCTAGGAGCCTATCCCAGTGGTCATAGTGTGAAAGGCAGGTCGCTAGTCCATCACGCAGACAGACACCCATGCAAGGCTAATTTAGCACTCAAATTTGCCTGCCAATCTTGTTGAACTGTGAGCAGAAACCCAGTGGATCATCCATGTTGACACAGCCTTATGGCTGAGATTATGAAATTCATTCACTCCCCATACCATAATGCCATCTGCACCTTTTTTTCTTATAAGAAAACATGATCATTTACCATCTGCACCATCTGTGTACATATGGGGTGGTGGTGGCCTAGTGAATAGGACACTTGCCTCTGAACTAAGTGGTCATGGGTTACAATCCCACCTTCAGCACCACCACTGAGTTCCTCAGCAAGACCCTTAACCCCAAGTTGCTCCATGGAGACTGCCCCCTGTAGTTTGGAAACTTGTGCAGGCAAAGTGTTAATATATATATATATATATATATATTCTAGTTATTCTCCACTGTAAGTATTCAGATACTTTTAGTGCATAGTTTGTATGTATTTATATTGCTTGCATTTGTATTGCTTGTGTCAAATAAATCTATAATTCTACTCTTTATTCTATTTTCTATAGAACGATTCAGGGTTAATTTCAATGGAAATTGTTTGTGTATAATTGCGTATGTGGCAAATAAACATCTTAATTCTTGAATCTTAAAGAAAGGACCCAGACTCAGGACCCTCTTGCTTCTTGTCATGCCACCTTGAGCAGAAAATATTTGCTAAATCAGATTTTCAACAAAGACAAAATTGGAAAGGATGGTACATTATCAGACTTTAATATTTATATAGTTCATAATTTTTAAAAGGGAAAAAATGCTGTTTTGATTGATCTTTGAAATGAACAGAACATTTTAATCATAATGATTTTTATGATCATAATAGTATGACATTTAAATGACACTTTAAATGATGTTCCTAAATAGCGTGTTCCCATTTAATGCTTAGTTATGGCAACATAAGCTTTACAAATGTTACTTCTTCAGCATGAAACATGTTGTTTTTAAAAGTTCAGGTTTGGGTCAGCAGTAGCATCTTTTCTCCTGCTGTGGTGAAACATTGGTAGGCGTGTTGAAATGCTAGGCTTTTTAAAGTGAGCGAGCGTCCTCCCAAATGTCAAATGATGCAGGGTGATAGCCTGGAAAAAATAAGCAGAATTCGAGACCTAAAAGTTTGGAGCTTCCAAACTGATTTCAACCTCTCATGGCAAAACTTTTGCCCACCAGGTCTGATCAGTGAGTCAGATCATGCATCGAACTGGACACCATCCACATCTAGTGTATTGCTAGTAGTGTCCACATGTCTTTCTAATTAGTGGATTCAGGAATTGTTAGGTCATTTATTTGTGACATTGGTGTAGTGTTGACACACCTTTGCAAACCATAGAATAGCATTCATTGTAGAGTGGGAGTACAGGAGCTTTGGAGCACGAAGCTCACCATGCACACTGGCAGGCATTGGTAAGAGGGATCTAAAGATCCTTGCTGAGGAATTATTGAGTGATAGAATCATGTCCTTTGGTTTACTGAAGCTACACTAAACACCTTTGAGGTGTGCTGGAATGATTGGGCTCTACTGAACCTCCACTGGGATGAGTTGGCGTGAGGAAGATTCGCTGAAGACCTTTGGCAAAAGTTCCACTGAGCACTTTTGTGATTAATATCCTTTGAGATCTGTTGAGATTAAATGGGGAAGTGAAGCTTCATCAGACACCTTTGGGATACATTGGAGGGATGAATCCCCACTGAACACTTGGGATGAGTTCCACTGGGGCAGCAGGTAGTGGTTAGGGCTGGGGTGTGGAACTCCAGTGCTGGAGGGTCGTGGTCCAGCACATTTTGGTGATTTCCCTGCTCAGAAAGACCTGCTTCAGCTTGCTAGTTAATTGTCAGGTTTAGTGAATGTGGTTGAGAAGGAGAACCATCAATCTGCGTTGGACACCGGCCCTCCAGGACAAGAGACTAACTCCCCTGTGTTAGGGCATTTGACCTACGATCAAGAAGTCATGGGTTCGATTCCCAAGACCACCAGTGGCACCTCTGAGGCTTCCTTGATGAGGTACCGTCCCCACACACTTCTTCCCCCCCGGCGCTGTGTTCCTGGCTGTCCGCTGCTTCACTTGGTGAATGGGTTAAATGCAGAGGAAGAATTTTGTGCTGTTCGCACTGTGTGCTGTGGGGTGGTCACTTTCGCTGAGCACTGTTAGAATGAGATTGGGAGGTAAGCTCCACTGCACACCTTCTTGGTATTACTTGGAGTGATGAAACTCAACTGAATACCTTTGGGGTGAGTTGGACTGATGAAACTGAGTGCCTGAGTGCCTTTGAGAGATGAATATCAGTTAAACACGCTCTTGGGAACTATGCTCCACTGAATGTCTTAGAAATGAATGAAAAATATTGCTCCACTGAGCATCTTTGGGATCAGTTAGAGTTATGACAAAACACCACTAAATGCTTTCAGATTTTGGTGAACCATCCTTTACATTTTGGACCACTTTAGTGACAACAGTGCAGCTCTTAGGCAAACAGCCAGATGCTGCGAGTCTTGCTTTAATGTGATAACCGGCTGAAGATGGCTCCTGCAGTGTGGCAGACAGTTCAAGAGGCAGCCAATGGAGGACTGTCAGAATGTTGAAAGTCCATAGGGTGCATGGATCTAGCACAAACCTGCAATTTATTTTCTCAAAGAAAAGACAAACAACAGTGAAACATTAGCCCAAAGAGAATGCTAGGTTCCAATCACTCATTTTCTTGTTTTAGAATCAAAAAGCACACAATAACAATACTGTATTAGTACCATTAAGCATATTCAGACAAGACATATTTGGTCCAAAGTTTGATTCTTACACTGTACTTACATGGCTAATTAGCAAGTTGTAACTAAGCCTAAATCACACCCTTTCCTCCAAACTAGGCTGCTTCACTGTGCAGAATGAGTGTAGTCAGCAGCACAAGCAAAAACAACTTGACAAGGTTTGAGCACTTATTGGTTATCACACTAGAAGCCAAATTGTGGGTAGATCAGCCTCATAGTTACAGTGCAAAACTAAAGAAGTGCACCCCAGACACCAAACATGTCTTGGTTGATCTACTACATTTAGGGTTGGGGGGAAAACTGGACATGGCTGTCAAATCAGTTAAGTGTGTCTGGCATTGCCTGGACAGGGACTGTCACCAGAGAGAGAAAGTGGAGTGGAGAGGTGTAAAGAGCGTGATTTTGAGTTGCTTGCACAAGTTTGCTTCTCACTATGGGTTTGGTTCCCTCCCCATTGACCTACATTTCACACAACACAGAATGCTGACAGGTGACTGAGCAGCCCTCCTCTTATTGGGAAGTGGAGGAGGAAATTGTGAGCCCAAAGAAGTGCAGCTGTATAGGCAAAGAGAGAGAGAGAGAGTGAGAGAAAGAAAGGGAGAGGAAGGGAATGAGACAGGGAGGATGCAATTAGAGAAACAGAAAAAGCAAGAGAAGAGAACGAGAAAGAGAAAGAAAGAAAAGAGAAGGACATAGAGAGAGAAGGAGAGAGAAAGAGAGAGAAGGAGAAAGAGACAGGGAACGAGGGGGGAGAAAGCAAGACAAGAGAAAGAGAAAGGAAGAGATGAGAGAGAGGAAGTGAGAAGAAACATAACATGGCTAGTTTACATTCATCACTCTGCGTGTATTAGGGCTGGACAAAATATACAAAACTTAAATCAATTTTTCTACTTTTTGTTACATGATTGGAAAATGTCAGTTGGCATTCACAGAAAAAGAAAGAGATGGAAATGAAATGAGTAAAATTAATTAATACACATTCATCATGTCAATCACAGCAGTTGACGTGAAGCTGGATAATCACAGGAGCAGCAGTCAGCCAGAGTGCAGTCGATCACAGTGACACTTTTACACAACGTGGGAGATTATTTTTAATGTGTGAAAGTGTGCGCGTGTGTGTGTGTGAGAGAGAGGGAGAGATAGAGAGAGAAAAGAGAAAAGAGAATGCAAGAAACCAAGAGAAAATGGAAGAAGTGAAACAGGGAAGGGATAGACAAAGAAACAGAAAAGACTAAAGTGAGGGACAAAGAGAAAGAAAAAGGAAGGAGGGGATGAGACAGAAAGAGAAATTGAATAAGCGCAACAGTAAGAAAAAGAAAGAGAGAGTGAAAAAAAGAGTGAGAGGCATAAAGAGAAAGAAAAGTGAGAGAGAAAGAAAGAGAGAGCGGGGAGCTGTGAAGATGCAGTCTTGGTTCAAAACACAGCTACATTGGTACACAACCCCTACAGGAATTATCAGGCCACCCTGTACATGACCTGTCCTCTCCTATAACACACAGCAGCCCTCGGTCTCCTCCTGCCCACTCCCGGCTTTACCAAACTCACCTTTAACAGCTAAGGCCCTCCCCCACAGCTCCACATTTACCTGCTGCTCCACACGCCTCCACCAAGATCAGAAACATTTTGAATATATTTTCCCTTCAAAAGATATTCACTCCAATCACAATTTCAGAAATGAAATAAAAAACACACTCCTAAGCTTCTGGGGGCACCACTCAAATTCTAAAGCCTTCTCCTGAGTTCAAGTCCTGACATCAGGAGCTGAAGATGTATAACCTCAATCCATAGTGGAAACAAATTAGACCGTATTAATGTCAGAGGAATCTGTGTGAGTGGTAGGTTACTGAAGAGAGCATTTAATAAAGAATTTTGACTACTTTTAATGAACACGTCAATGTTCCTTCCAACTCACAGCACTACTGAGCACATTTACACCCTACACACCCTAATCAAACGACACGACCAAACAATTAGAATTCAGGAAAGGCATTCGATTCAGTTTGGCATGAGGGACTTTACTACAACCTTCTACACACAAGAGACGAGAGAGAGAGAGAGAGAGAGAGAGAGAGAGAGAGAGAGAGAGAGAGAGAGAGAGAGTCAGTTCTTTCAGGGCGAGAGAGGTTCTTTTTTCAGATGGCTGGTTTTCTTGTTATTTTCATGAAGCGTTCCACATGGGCATTGCATGGGTGAGTGTGTGTGTGTGTGTGTGTATGTGTGTTTGTGCGCTACAGGTTCAGATGGCTGACCCAATTAAAGCTCGCAGCATTCGACAGCACAGAGCACGCTTCACCATGAGATAATCCCACTGCTCATTAACAGTACTGTGTGAATGTGTGTGTGAATGTGTGTGTGTGTGTGTGTGTGTGTACAGTAGATGTGTGAGACAGTGAGGATAGAGCAGCACGTGCCGGAGCTTCACGTGGCAATGTCTCTACCGCAAGTCTGGGATATATACTGTTGCCTAGTTACTGGAGAAGATTTCACCCACCCGACCTAAAAGGGGATCTTTGGAAATTTTTCCCAGATCCCCCACTCACATCATCTCCAAACACCAAAAAAGAGGTTGGATGTGTGACGGTGTCATCTGTAAGGGTCTGTGGGTCATTTCGTGACTATGAAACAGTCAACTTATGAACTTTCTCATATTTGACCTATCCATGCTCCCTTTGTAAATGCATATTTTCTTAACAGCTGGTTAGATTGGGCAAGCTTTATAGCCAAATTTCGTTCAACCTTATCATAAAGTCAGCATATGAGCAACTGTGGGTGGAACTTAGATAAATCAATTATCTAACTACAGGCAACATTCAGGCCAGCAAACCTTTGAAAAAGTTTGACATGATATCACGAATGCTGTGCATTTATATTTAAATAGATTTTATTCAACAATGTAGACATAAACACTCCATAATGATTGTTATGGTCTAGGGTTGCTTTAAGGTTACACGACCGATTCTAATGAACGGCATAAAAAAGATCCAGAGCCCAAAATGGAAGCACGAAATGATTTGCAATAACAGGTAGTGTATGCTTGCACTAGATATCTTTAGTCTGACCCAAAAATAGGCAGAGTTATCAGATAAAAACATGAGTGGGATTAGTGGAAAATGGAGAGTGGAGTGTAGTGGCATTAGTGAGATCCATTATGCAGGCCCACGAGGATTTTCCTCATTAAGTCACGCTTTGTTGTTGCTTGAGTTCACGGCTGTCACGATTACTCTATTTTTCTTCCCAATGAATCGGCTTGTGCAGCAATAATACACATTTTAAGTTCTCCTACTGGACCCTCTTGCAGCAAGAAACAGGGTATGATGCACCCAGTTAAATACATTTTTCATTATTTGAGTATGGAGAGACATTATAATGCCCTTTATTAAGCCCTATCAAGCCAGACTCCTAATGTACCAAGTGCCCAATTCTATATAACTAATCAATTTTGATACTTTTTTGGATATTTTACAATTTTACTTTTGGTTATGATTATGGTTACCATGAGCACTTTTATTTGCCTATTTTCATCCTAATATTGTACACAAGTATTCCTACACATCAGTAATAATTCACTACTTAGCCCTTATATAGGGACATGCTTATAGCTTAATAAAGTACACTTTTGGTAAAAATGGTTCCGTATGGTACCATAAATCGGTCTTTGACTTCTAATAGTAGTGGACCCCTTATAGAACCTTGCTTTTACATAATCTTCCATTTACAGTTTGTTTGCTGTCCAAATCTTGTACAGTACCAGGTTAAAAAAAGACAACATTAAAATGGCTGAAGAACATTTTTCCTGAGGAACCATTTTAGGGTGTGGTCATTTTGCCACAGTGTTGGTGTAACAATTGCATAATGAAGGCTTCCCAGATTATCATGTAAAGTGTTTTTAGGAATCTTTAGTAGGCTGCATGTTTATTTTTAATTGTAGGTATTAATAATTGTATACAAAAAAAACCTCAATACTTAATTAGTCATCAGATTACAAAACTGGTGTTTTGTTTACCAGCACAACAACAGTTCTAGTTAAGAGTCAGAAAGCACAAAAAGCACAAAAAAGGGACAGTCCTAGTTGAATCAGAAAAACAAACACAAGAGAACAAACAAAGAAGTGACACTCCTAGTTATAAGTCAGAAAAACATTTTTTCCATGTTACTCATTGACTAAATCAGACCTATTTGGTGTTGCCAAAACAAACACAAGCACCATTAGTGACGGTACAAATAACAGCTATTACATAGATTTGCAGATGTTGTCTTTCCCACTCGTCTGTCTAAAGACATTGCAGAAAAACATCCCTGACAACTCTGAGCTAACGTATGCAGCATCTGCAAGTCCAGCAATAACCCCCTCCCTCACACACGCTCATGTGTGCACAGATCTACCAGCACTGAGCTATCCTGCAGAACAAAGCCTTCCTTTTCGTTGCAGCAGATAAGCACTGAAAAAAACAACAACAAAGGTTTCCATCCATCCAGTGAAGCTTCACAGTCCAGTAGAAGCGTTCACTGCTGGGATTCCAGCCAATTAACACAGCCCTCTTCAGGCATCTGCGGTTTCCCTGGTAACCTCTGTCTCCTTGCACTAGCCCGGGATGTGCGTCGCCATGACAACCAACCTGCAAGCCCAGTGTCCTTGTCTCCAGTCCTGAGTGAAGAATTTCATCAACTGGTCATCAAGCGCCTGACCTAATTACACAATAACTTACTTCTTACAGCTACAGTTACTAGACAGGATAGGCAGGTCCTGTTCCAAATGCTGATTGGCTGATGCATACTTTAAGCAAAGTCCAAAATAATCAGCTTTGAGACATTTTTAACAGCAAGTAAAACAGATGTAGAGTAGACCCTGTTTGGCTTTTTTATTGAGAAGGAGGACATAACCCTACTAACCTTACTTAAGTCTATTAACCCTACTAAGGTTATGTGTGTGCATGTGTATGCGCTACTTACTGTAGCAAGTTATAAATCAGCCCCACGATACAAGCACAATAACTATGAATACAATAGAACCAAAGAATCCTTTTCTAAGCCATGTTACTACAAAGTCCATAACTTGGTGATGGCAATTCTTTGTGAGGACATTTAAATTTGATATAATTTGATATTGTACTGTCAATTTATACACATACACACACATACACACACACATATGTACATTCATACATATATTTATATTTATAAATAATATAAACATATATGTACAAAAGTACTTATATACATTTGTTAACATTTATCTTATATTCATAAATATAAATCCACATTACATATTCATTTTGTACATATTGTAGATTGTATATTATTGTATATTATATTTGCTCAGTATATTGTTTATTGTATCTTTTAATATTGTTGTTGTTTTTTATACTCTTGTGCTTGAGAGACACCATCTACCGGAATCAGTGTTCGCTCACATACTTGGCCAATAAACGCGATTCTGATTCTGATTCTGAATATGCAATATGGATTTATATTTATACATATGAAGACAAATGTTAATATACGTGCACAAGCATTGTTTGTACACATAATACAAATAATAAATAATAAAAGGGATTAATTTTGACTCTAGCATGAGTGGGAGGGACTAAACTGCTATAGAGTGGAAATGTATAAATATATATATATTTTTGACATCGCAGACTATTACTTCAAAAAAAGCCTGCTTATGGGCTGCATGGGCTCGTGGCATTTTGAAAAGTGGAACAATGTTTATATAGTGCATAAAGAGTTGATAAAATCAGAAGATATCAGCTCTTTAAAAGCTTGAGTTGAGTTGTGGCTTATGGAATACGAAGGTTCGTGAGAAACAGGCTTTTTTTTTTCAGGTTTCTTGGCCAGATTGCCCAATTCTCAAACATCGCGCTCGTGTTTATCCAGGACTCACCTGTCGCTTCAGGGCCTCAGCGCCTCTTTCAGAGCTGAATGACCTGAAATCTGACGAAGAAAAGATCACTAACACGTGCTTTTCTCCTCTATATTTGTGTCTCCGTAGCTAAATCCTGTCTGCAGTTCATCGTGCCGGGTTTAATGGCCCTTTTCCTCCTCATCGTCTTGGCCTTGGTCCTGTGCAAGCTGTACGTCACACGGAAGAGACGTCCGCCTAAAGTGCTGGTAAGAGGCTGAAAAATTCCCCATAACGTCTCTGGAAAGTGCCTCCTCTCCTGTTCTTGGCACTGACGATAAGATTGTAAGATTAGAAGTGTGTGTGCGTGTGTGTGCGGGGATGTGGGTGAGGACGTGTACAGGAATGTGCTTTGCTCAGCACACACATACACACACACACAGCCACACCTTTGTCACGACAACCTGAATGCAAATCCAGAGCCATCATTTTTGGCCGCAGGCAAATTTGAATAATTGATTTTGCGACGCAGATTTTCTTCATTTTCTTTTGGTTGATTCCGCTGCATTATTCAGTGTCAGTTTGTAGCATTAGCATATTAATCAGCATTAATCACTTTTCCATCCCTTCACTGTTCAACTATCATAAAATATATGTAACTCAACCTTTCTCGCACCTCAGAGACATCCCATATTCACATATGATTAAAGGGCCCATATGCCACATTCTTCTTGCATTCTGTGACATTTTGTTGGTTTTGTGCAACAAAAATAGTAATAATTCATTTTTTGCATTATTTTCTGAGTAGGCAGACACATGTACTTGAGCCAGTTCTTGTGACATCACAAAAACAATCAATTCAAAACTGACTATTGTGTCAGCATGGCTTCCATTACCTAAATGGAGTAATAACTGATTATAGTGTATTTTAGTTAGGGCTGTAAAGCGATTAATTAAAATTAACTAGTTAATCGCAAATCTGGAAAAAATTAATCGCGATTAATCGCAA
>JBBPDC010155403.1:0-19940 GCA_037974485.1 Hemigrammopetersius urotaenia | reverse complement strand
GAACACAAACAGGAAACAGGTGGGGAACCAAAAACACGTGACACAAAGCAGACATAAAGCAAAATAAAAGTCCAAATGAAACACGGTGGCCATCTATGGCCCACAGCCGTGACAGTATGCTTCCCATTAATTAAGTAAATGTGTGATGTATATTGTGGTTCCACTGCAGACTATCCAATAAATGGATCGCTGAGCAGAAAATACACTGGTGCTCTCTATAGAACAGCCTGACTCATATGAATAACAGTTTTAAGGAGCTAAAAAATGTTAAATTATAATAACTTTCATTTACTGTGGTTTGTGCAGCTGTTAGCTTACATGACAAAATTGGCAGTCAGTGTTATCCTTAAGCTAGAGGTTCCCAACCACTAGGCCACAGACTGGTATCGGTCAGTGAGTGATTTGGTACTGGGCCACACAGAAAGACCAATAAAATATATTTTATTGATTATCAGAGTCTGAAAGAAATTTTATTTTGAAAAAAATAAGATAAACAAAACCTTGTCTCTGTCATGTGATATAGTATATCAAAAATTTAGCCCACAAGCTAGCTAAAATGAGTAATGAACAAATGCAAAACTTTGTTTTAGTTGTGTCTATACCAGTGAAAATATTGTTTTACATGAAACTGGTCCAGAAGAAGAGGCCGTTACACATGACCAACACAAAACTGTTCTGTACATTTAACCCATTCATCCAATTGAACCATTGGGCAGCCAGCCTAGGGAGCAGTATGTAGGGACGATACCTTGCTCAAGGGCACCTCAGTGGTGCCTCTGGCAGTCCTGGGATTTTAACCCACAACCTTCTGAACACAGGTGCAACTTCTTAACCGCCAGGCCATCAGCTGCCCCAAGGTTAGACGATGAAAAGATAATATCATGCCCTTTTCCAATTTGAAAGTGAGTTATATATACCTTTAAAAGTACAATTTGACTTTAAGGACCATGCTGTACATTTAAAAGTACATTTCATTTTGTTTGCACATTAAGGGACAATAATGTGCCTTTTCAATACCTTGTATGGGACGCCCTATTTAAAAAGGTCCACAATCAATTAGGGCTGGGCGATTTGGCCTAAAATCGAAATCTCGATTAATTGAACATTTTAACGCGATTACGATTAATGAACGATTATTTTATTTTTTGCCCTCATAATTCACTGACAAGTTGCTCAGCTGTCTCAGTGTTTAAGCTCTCCATGGTCGACATGTCGGCGGAATAACGTAACATAACGGAGCGAGGTCACGTGACTCCACACGCGGTAGTGCTTTTAAAGGGAAAGTAATCGAAATAATCGACCTGGAAAAATTTTATCGATTATAGGTTCTGATTGTCGATTTCAAATACTTTTCGATTAATTGCCCAGCCCTACAATCAATGTATTCTGTACAATATAATATGCAAATAGGAGAATTAGCAGTTTTTACACCGTAAGCCATGCATACACTATACTTACGATTCATCGTCATCTGTTCTTTTCTCTTCTCCTCTTCTATCATCCATTAGTGCCTCTTATTATGCATTTATGTTCCTGTGGCTTAGAGCTTACAAGGGGTCAGCCTGAGTGGCTGTATAGAGGGCATTCGGAGCTTTTACTGGAGTTTTACAGGATCATGTATTAAGCCATGAGAGACAGATAAATAAAACCCATAAGAGAGCAAATACGTGTACAATTTCAGGCAAGGGAACTAGCTCAAAATAGAATGTAAATTCAGGTCATCTGTCTGGAATTGATCAGGTAAAGCCTGTTTGAGGAATGTAAAACAAATCTTTTTATGTGTAGCACCAAAAGAAGTGTGAAGTAATGCACTCCGTAATGGATGTAATGAAGCTTAAGACAGTTGGCCAGTGATCTCAAATGTCTTAATACACTAAATAATACTTAAGCATTTTAGTATTGGGGATGATGTTGCACCTAAAATAACTTGTTTTTCCCCTATAAGAAAGCATTTAGATAGATATACCATTCCCCCCACACCCACACCACTGCATGAGTAGGTATATAGCCTGAAAAAAGTTCAGAACATTGTGTACAGGTCTTTTGTCACTTTTGCAGTCGTTCCACAAAATATTTTACATTAATTCCAATAAATCAGCACAATCAGCTTAGGCTTGGCAGTCACCATAGAGGTTGGTGATAAATGTATGACTGTTTTTTCTTTTTTTTCCACCACCGAAGGTGCTATCCAGCTCTGACGCACTTCTCTATAGCAGCCAGAGAAGATGAGAGACTTCGATTCATTTATTAATTTATTTAATGTAGGCTAACTTCCGGTTGTGTTATCCTTGCCAAATCCACTGTCAGAAAAAAGTAAACCCATTAAATCTTATCATTAATGGTGGTGTTCCCCCTCAAGGCACCACTTAGAACTGTCAGAATTAGGCACCATCATTTGATCGTGCCCACCTAGCAATTATTGATTAATATTGATGCAGGGACAGCAGTTGGCCTGGTGCTCAGGGAGTTGTCCATGTGCGCAGAATGTCTTGGGTTTGAATCCAAGGACTGCCAGTGGCACCCTGTGGTACAGTCCCCACACACTGCTCCCGGGTGCTGTGTCGCTGGCTACCCACTGCTTCACTTGGTGAATGGGTTAAATGCAGAGAAAGAATTTCACAATGTCCACAATGTTTACTGTGGTGTGGTGTGTTTACACGTGACTATGAGGACCACTTTAGTTTAAAGGTCGAAGTTGGATTATCAGGCATTAGTCTGCAACAGTGTTTAGGTTTTTGATATATGTCAAATATATGTGTATACAAGACAAAAATGTATATTTTTTGTCTATATATTGTCTACAGACAATAAAGATGTCTGTACATCAGACATCTTTATTGCAAGAAAGATTTCAATGTTTTTCATACAAACACCCAACTGATCATTTATAATTCATTAAGCAAATCAATTTAATTGATTGTTTAAATTGTGTTACATCCCTGGTAGCAGACTAATCTACTAATGATCTAGCTTGATAATAAATTCATCAGCGTTAATTACTCATCCCCGCTGTGGCAAATAGCAATAGTCTTCCTTGATCTGCATGACTGACACAACTGCAGGATGTGATGACCCACAGCATCATTTACTGCAGAAATCAATGCACATTAGGCTCAGCTATGCTTTTTGATGCACTCTTAAAAATAGGAATACAATTTTCATATTGCCATCAGATACGGCACTGTAGGCTTTCGCTGCAAAACTGCGAGGGAGAACATTTCTGGAGGGGACGAATCTGTCATCCAAATGGCACCAGATGTTCCTTCGACGTGTGTTGGAGTTAGCAGCTGAAACAGATCATGATGGGTTGCTGGTGGTCTGATGAATGGGGTGCCCCCCAGGCCTCAACCCAGCCAGTGAGACAGCTGGGGGCTGATGAGGCGGTCTGGTACACAGTCACAAGCCAATAAAACCAGTTGTCTCAAAAAAAAGACCTTCATGGTTCATGCAAAATCTAAAAGTTTAGGATTAGGAGGATTCTGAATTCAAAGGCATTATTTAGGATTTAGGATTCTGAATTCAAAGGCATTATTTAGGATTTAGGATTCTGAATTCAAAGGCATTATTAAAATTGTGAACTCAAAGTGCGAAATTAGAACTAAAGCCAAAATGACAAGTACTAGGTCCCTGTACTGTTCATTGTACAGGCACCTAGTTCTGTTCATTGGGTTCTAAATGTGATAACCCATTGTCACATGGCACAGCTTGTGACCAGGTGGTTAGGGAGCACCCCCTGCCCCTGCAGAAGGTTTGAATCCCATGACTACCAGTGGCATCACTTTAAACCCTTGATAAAAGTACCATTCCCACACACTGCTCCCCGAGCGCCCGATCTTGGTGGCAGCCCCTGCTTCACTTGGTGAATGTGTTTAATGCAGAGAAAGAATTTCACATTGTTCACACTGTGTGCTGTGCTGTGGTGTGTTTACGCATGACTATAAAGGGCCACATTATTTATTATTATTGCAAACAGTGTATAAGCACTGTATAAACAATCATATGCTCACAACAGTATTAAAGTTAACAATGCATGGCAGTGCTGTAATTAATATTAAATCCAGTGTGGAGATGTCTCAGTTAGCTTGGTGCTTACATTATATTGGGATTCCCATTCTAGGCTAGCAAGAATTTAATTGTTGAAACAATAAAAATTAATAAAACAAAAACCTGTCGAACATACCGTACATTATGAATGTTGACTTATGGTTCTGATAAATATTCAAAAGAAAAATCTGTGAAAAACAATGCTAGTCTATGGTAAACACTTACGTTTAGAGAGCATACCCAGTAGTGCAGTCGGTGTCAGCAATCCACAGATATTCTATGCTTTCAGCAAAACAATTTGAAGGTATGGTATGATTATAAATATGGATGGGGATGAGAATCATTCTTCAAGGAAATATAAACATACTTCTACAAAGGTAAGAAGTGGTTAGGGTTTCTCCCTTGTCATCCATGAAGTGTTCCCAAATCACGTAATTGTTTTTAGCGTTGGTTGTGCATGGATATGCTTGGTTGTAGGACTCTTTCTGAAAACCTGAAGATGAGGAGCAAACACTGGTTCTCTTGGTTCTCTTTAAACTATCTTGGTTGGAATATATTTGCCAGGTGTTTGGAAAGCCAGTTGTCCTCAATGGCAGCAGCTGGAGTGTGCCCTAATGCTTGTCTACCACCCATCTGGATATATAAACCTGGCCAGCTCTGCCTGTGCTTTGGCAGTTTCCCATCCATAATAAATAGTCAAGATTTTTTAAAACTTTGCAGTATGATGAAAATATAGTTACATAGTTACATAATCAACCATTATTTAAGCAAAGAATGATATCCTGCACTTGGATTTATCTAGTAATGGATCTTTGAAGTACCTCACAATAGGATAGCAAACCTACCCTGATGTGTTGTTTGCAGAAGATCAAGAGTGAGGAATCCTACCCAGTTTGATTATTTTCCTACTCAAACACACCTGATTCAACTCATTAGCTAATACGCAGGTTTGATAGATGAATCTGACCCTTCAGGACCAGGGGTCCCTACACTCACAGAAGAAATGAGCTTGATTGTTTGATTTCTTGCCTCAGGCCTGGTTGCAAATTGGGTCTTGAATCTGCCATCGAGCAATTCAGAGCTTGATTATCTGGGCAAATGACTTCAGATCAGTATTGGGGTTATGAGTGTTTTCTGGATGCATGACTGGAGGTGTGATGGTGTGGTGGTTCGAAAACAACATATGTGCAAATTAGAGCCATAATGAACTTATGTGCTGTGATAAATATGGTGGCGATGATGAAGACAATAGTGGTGATGAGGGCTGTGGCCTGCCTCTTAAAGACTGGCAGCAGGTGAGCACTGAAGCGAATGATTGGAAAAAGAGAGTCTGGGCGGCAGAAAGCGATGCCAGAGCTTCATAGTAGAGAGAAAAGGATGAATGAAGAGTTCTGGAGTAGTGAAAGTCCTTTGTTCGAAGAAAGTCCATCCACTTTAACGGTTAGGTCATTTTTGTTTTAAACTTTTTTGAATCATGTGAAATCGTCCCTTTCTACCTTAGCAGCAGTTATATCAATTCTCAAATCAATCAATTCACTTAGTCTTGTGTGCTCAAAAAACTTGTAGTGCTTAATAAAAGGCCAATGCATGGGAATGAGACAAGTCATCCTAGAATGCTATGCCTTGAATTATGTATCTGTTCTTGTGAAAATGGAGTGGTGACCCTTCTGATAAGTCACCGCAGCAAAGCTAATCAGAACCTGACCCCAGGGCCAAAGGGGCTAGATGGGTGAAGTAGTAAATGGTCAGATTACTAATGACACCATCAGCAGTGAGAGGCTGCTCTCCATTCCCCTTCATTTTTGGCTGCTTCCAGCCAAGGTGGCACTTACAGAAATACAACAGCAAAGAAAATAAAGGCCATACCGGCTTTCCAGCTTTTTTTCCCCCTTATGTTATTTTTGCTGTACTTTCTTTTAGTCTTGCCCTCCATACAGGAGAGTCTTAAATACTGGCTGGCTGGAAGCCATGGGCTTTTTGGGGTTGGAAGTCACCATGTAATATGGCTGCAGCGGTTTGAGCTGTGAATTCTCAGCGGAGTGTTGTCAAATTAAGAGGATGCTCCTAACCGTGGAGGATAATCCAGTTCATGCGTTTCAGAGGCGTGTTGCAACACACTGCTTGCGAGAGCACATGAGCGTGTTTTTAAAGGTAGTTTGTTTGAGGGTTTTGCGTCTGGGTATGAGACTTGTGCGTCAGCCAGAATTTGATTCTCATGTGACCTGGCATTCCGGTAGCCCTAAAGCATGCTCAGCCACAGAACCACTCTTGGCTGCGAGTGGGAGTGTATACAAATCTATTTTTAGAACTGCCTATTAGAGCAGTGGGGCAGTATGGTGCATTTGTGTGGAACTAATCAGACTCCTGTCCTTCTCGTCAGTGATCCATACCTTTCCACCCACTGATTTCCCGTGCACCCTCGGGGGATACTGGGAGCTCCGGCCATTTGAACTTGGCCACTGGTGCATTCTGACCCTGTGAACAGGATCTCACACTCTGTTCCTGCAGGCAATATTGCTACCCCACTCCAACTCACGGCCTCTCTGCTTGAGAGTAGGTACACACTGTGGACACACTTCCCCAGTTTCTCAATAGTCAAACTGTAGCACTCCTTTCTTTTCTGCAGATGTCTCCCCTTCCATGCACTTTGGGTCACCCTGGTCCCACCAGGCTACCTCCACAAAGCAGAAAAAATTGATGAGCAGACTTTCAACTCTGGAACTCAAACAGGCAGGCAGCCAGGCAAGCTGACATAACCTCCAGGTCATGCTGGTGTCCATGACTCCAGGGTTCTATGGTTCCAGAGGAACAGCACCTAGGTAAACACCCAGGGTTTGCCTTTTTAATCATTAATTTGGGATCTCCATGCATTTTGAGCTGTTCAATGATGTGTTACAGTCGGAAGTATGTGCTGTCAATTGCTGCCTGAACTTGGAATCATTGTGTGGTATAAAGAGTACATAAGAATTGAAAAACATAATTTATTTCCACTCTTAAATGGAAAATAAAAAATAATCTAATTTCACTTTCAGTTTTACTTGTTGGGGCAAAAGGCATGTATATATCGTGATTGTAATATGATCAGTCAATACTAATGTACACAGAGCATTGCCCATTGTTCAGTATGGGAAACTCCAAATAAAAGTTCTATAGTTTTCCCTTGAAGTCAAATATGAGTTTGCATGCAAGTCCTTTAGTATACATCTTTGTTTATTGTCTCCTTCACGCTCTCTTTCTCACCAGTCCCAGTGTCCCAGAGGTTCGACAATCCTTAGTTACCCCAGCATGCGTGCACACACAAATTCACACTTTTCATCACCCACATCCGTATTGTTCTCCTCTCACTCATTTCCACCACAAGCACACAACCCAGTCTTCCAATCCTTGGATCCCTCTGCTACTCCCAGCGTATGGCAGCTTGGCATGAGTCTCCACTCTGAGCACCAAGGTATCATACTGCAGGAATGCACTGATGGAGAAAGCTTCAGACTTAGCATTTGGGAGCTCCTGTCTGGGCCTGATAAGTTACCCAGCCACCAGACATTCTGTGTTGCATGTTTGCATTCCTTTCAGATCAAGTACATAAAACCAGCCAAGTAGCTGATCACAGTGGCTGCAGGGTTCAGAGGAAACCCCGCGGTGCTTCAGGTTCCCACTTAACATGCGTTATCGGAGTAGGGAGGGAATGGTGTTCACTGTCAACAAGAGCGTATCCGAGCCTAAGATCTACCCGACCAGCAGGCTTTGCAAACTACAGAGAGGAATATCATAGTGAGCATCATAGTGAAGATATAGGGCAGGGAAGACTGACAGTGAGACAGAGAAAAAGAGGAGCGCTTGTTAAAACTCTCTCGAACGAGGTGAAGGGCGTGAGAGAGATTAGGTGAAATTCAGGGAGCGTGTTTTCCCCGATCAAAGCCGCTATTAGCCAGCTCTCAGTGCCGAGACTCACTTAGATGAGTAAAAACACCAATTTTTTGAGAGAACAGTGCTGGAATGGTAGCCACTTCACTTCATCTGAAGACCTTGGAAAGAGAATGTGACAGAATGACAGTGAGAGGACTGCAAATGAACACACAGACTGCTCTTCAGTATTGGAAATATTATCAAGTGTGCATTGAGGTTTCTTAGGCAGACCGATAACTCACCACCTCTGCTTTCGCTCATATAGTCCTACTTACAATGCCCTCATGCTGGCCTGATATTGATTAAACACTTACAAGAAATGCTGAGTGACCCAGTGTAAAACTGTAATTTGTGTAGGCCATGCAAGACTGAACTACTTTAGGAAGTATGTTGTAAATATAGGTCATTATAGAGCGAGTTCTGAAACTTGGTAGAGGTTTTAGATGTGTAAGGCCTCTGACAATATTGGGTTTCTGTTCACGTGTGGACACACCTAAAGATTTTGTGTGCCTTAACTAAAACTTAACCTATAAGGTGTTTTTGCTTTTGTAAACGCTGTGCTTTTCGTCATTTCTTTTTTTAAATGTGATTATAAATGTTACACGTCTCCACACTGGAAATCTGTTACAGTGTGTTACAGCAATCATCCCAATACTGTAATAGGGGGATAGCCTAAATTAATCCTATGAATCCTATTACCAGTGCCAGTGCCAGAAGCTTGTATAAAATGGACAAAAATTAAATGAATCATCATGTTTTGCTTACATTTGAGATTAAACAATATTTTGTGAGAAGATACCTTGAATATATCAATCAGTTGGTCTATTAATAAAAAGAATTGACATACTGAGCATGTTGCCAAGGATGCATAGTTCTTGACTGAAAAGTGTGATGAAGTGGTTATAGTTCTTGGATCAGAAGCTAAATCAGAAGATTTTTCTTTGTTCCTAGTGTGAAGCCAGTATTTTGACTCACACTAATGTGAAAAAACCTAACCAGCACACACACACGCACGCACGCACGCACGCACGCACGCACGCACACACACACACACTATGTTGTTGTTGCACTGGTCTGCTCTAGTGTTTATCTCACATGAAAGCAAACTCATATTAGGAAAAAATATTTTTGCATATATTGTTGGTATTCTCTATGTATGCTAAAGCTTGTTTTGGCATGCTAGCAATATTGTTACAGTCTTAATATAGTCAGCTAATATAGTTAATGAAAAAAGATGTATGTTGACAACCAATACACCCAGCTGCATGACAGACTCTCCATTTTTTGGCTGACAATTTGTGGCTTGCTATTCAACCCCGTATTTCTTGTTTTATGGGAAGAAAGGGCAGCTCTCTCAAACAAATTGAGAAGCAATGATCCTTTAAAGACTTCATAGAATTTCTGATGGTGATGCAAGATAGAGTGTGGGTTTGTCCTTGGAAAGGAACTACTGGATCTCTGTTATGTTGCATGCAAACAATCAACCTATTATCGCTTGAAAAGAAAAAAGTGTTAGTTTTATAGAACTTGTAATTGAACCAGCATGGTGATTTCAGGTAATGCAAGCTACAAACACATTTGCATCTGCTGTTGCGCTGTGACCTTCTTGTTGGAGGCCCTTTGTTTGCGAAAGCGGGGGTCCACTTAAGCTGAGAGGAGTGCTCTCCGTCTCGATCTACAGAAAAGTTTCAGACCAAAGCTCAGACCCTGGTTCCCTCCCACACAGTCATTGTGAGCAGTAGCTCTGATTTGTTAACCACACTCCTCTGAGAACCTTTTTCAGAGAGAAGGAGAGGGGGAGGGGTAGACGAAGAGAGAAATAGAGAGTTATTCTCACTGTGGTCCTCTCAAGGTGCAATAGATATTTTTAGGAGTAGAATCTAAAGCCTTTTGTGTCTTTTTCAGATACCATGTTCCACACACATCAAACCCACACACACACACACTCCTGCACACACACATGTATGCAGACTGCTGGTCAGGAATGTTATCAGGTTTATTTGCACATCATAGTGTTATTTTAATCAAGTTTATAATATCTTGAGCACCAAATGTGATTTTTACTCTCTCTAAATGTGATTTTACTCTCTCTAAATGTGATTTTACTCTCTCTAAAGGTGATTTTACTCTCTCTAAATGTGATTTTACTCTCTCTAAATGTGATTTTACTCTCTCTAAATGTGATTTTACTCTCTCTAAATGTGATTTTTCTTTGACTCTCTGTTCAAGTTTTAGGAACTTCACAGATGACATTTTAGCCTCAACTTTTTGACAAACCTCAAAAAGATTAGTCTTGTTTTTTTACTTTGTCCTGTGTGGAACCACAATCTCCAAAAGTCACCAGAGCTATATGTGAAAGCACTTAAAGGTTGAGCTCCTAAATCCTCTTTACACTTTTCTTAAAAGGGATAGTGTCCTGTCTGGTGCCGCTGTATTGAACAATGACATCTTTTTTCGCATAAAAAATTACTTCCTGTTTTGTGTCAGAAACTAGGTTCTGTCCAGGTTAATAGTTTTGGTCAAATACTTAGACTGTCCAAAGGCACACATATCAGGTGAATTGGGGCTTCTAAATTGACCGTAGTTGTGAGTGTGTGTCCAAATAGTGTGTGTATGTGTGATCCCTGTGTTGGGCTGGCAAGCAAGGATTGAACGTTCACAGAAAATGAATAAATTAATAAGAATTTACACTGTTTAATGTTATTTATTACTCTTGTGTTTGGTATATAACAGTCATAAAGGAATGATTAAAGAATTTTACAAAAAGTTTACAAAAACATTTACTTATGCCAGAGATAACTGTTCACCCAAGACATGCTTGGCGTCCAAAACGTGCCTCTTTAGCTTAGCACTGTTGATACACTAGACGTCAGTATTCAATCAAATACACCCCCAAAACTTATCCTAGCCCACTTAAAATGTATCCAGCTCTTCATGAAGGTCAGCAGACTTTGAGATGAACAAGTACTACTACTTCTATTCTTGGTTTATTAAAATAGCCTGGTCATCTAAAATGACTGCCCTCAGTGTTTGGCTACACATTCATGTTTTGTTCATTTTATAAACTGAATTCCAGTGACACTACCTTAAGGAAGAGCAGGATGCGATGTGCGTGAGATTAGAGAAGTTTTAAATGTCATTTATAGAAAAGACTTTTGTGACTATTGACTAATTCTAGTGTTTGTCAGCTATTTTAGCCTCATAGCTCAAGTGCTAAACAAAATAAGCAAATTTGTGTTTCCTGATCTGGAATAAGTAGAAAATTGTGTGAATTTTAGATGTAGTCAAACTATTCCTGGACGACTTGTAAATATACATTTTCAGAATGTGGCTGTGGTCAGTACATCTAGAATACAGATCAAGTTCAAGTGCTCAAATTTAGGCCAATTACAATAAACAACAGTCAGTTTACAGGGAACGGTTCGTTGCTTGCTGCTGATTAAATGTCAGCTTATTCTGACATGCCTTGTATTCTTAATAAATAACCTATTTAAATGTGGCACATTTTGTACCTGTGAAGGTCTATTTTTGATTGTCCTGCCAATGCCTGCTTGCTGTGGGTAAATACATGCCATATAAGCAAACAATTTTCAAGATGAGGCCAGTGGAGAGGTTTGATCCTGCTGCTTTTGAGTTCAGCTTCTAAATATTAATATCTCTCTAAATACTGTCTGTTTTGATGTTTCTGTTTGATGGAAGGGAAATGGTCTTTCTCATCAAATCTCCTGATCATGAATGCAGACCACGTTGTGGTTTTAAAAGTGATGACGGAACAGGGGGGGGTGGAGGTTTCAAGCAATTTGGGCTTAGACTGAATAAGGTGAAGGTGGAAGGCCGACTGATATGTAATGTGCTCAATTATCATGTCAAGTTTGATAAGCAGTTAAGTTATGTTGGGAGTCCAGTTCAGCGTCAAGTTAACAGGGTGAACAGACACAAGAAGTCAATAGTCACCCAAGTCTTCTCCATAGAGACCTCAACCCAGTCAACCCACATTCTGCTCATTGAGAAGGTGATACAGCCTTGGCCATGTTTAGAAAGTCAAAAATGAACAAAACATCACCATCTTCGTTTTAGGCAACTTCAGGGCTGGAGTAGAGTCCTCTGTTGACCATTCCCATGAAAAAGCTGATTCGAGATTGGCATTCCTACTGATGTGGTTTGTGAAATCCGACCCAGTTGTCTAAGACAGCTACCCATTGCATTAGGCACATGATGAAGTTTTGTTTATTGAGTCCTAATAGAGAGCAGATAGAAAAGCCATAATCATGATATATTTTGGGAGGGGGCACATCCTATGCACAAATACACAGTCTCCACCTCCCCATTTAAACAAAAAATCTATCTCCACTCCTCAACAAAAATGTTCATTTTCATCTGCTTCCATACTCCCTCGTCTGTCAAGACCCCTGAGTGGCTGAGTGTGAAAATGGAGCAGGAGCAAGAGATGTAAGAAACTTTCCTAGGAGGGATCTGGTGTCTCATGTGTGGTCTTTCTTTCAAACCTCATTTCTTTCATAACTTCATGTTCCAACTCTGTTATGCCACCCTGCACATTCAGTCTCTCTGTAAACGCAGCTTTTCTTTGTAGCCACACTGTGGAGAGGATGTGTGGGTAGAGTTGACGTGAGATGCGGATCTAAGATCACATTCTCCTTGCACTCATGTATGAGCCTAAAATAGCTCTGTGACAATTTTATATAACAAAGCTTCATGAGAACGAAACCAGAGAGGGCCAGGTAATAATGCTGAATCTGAGTCTGTTTGAGTTGCATGTTCTGGGAATGTCATTAAATTGAAAAAATACGTTGAAAGTGGACTTTTAATGACATGCCATATGGTATTAAATTGAACAGGTTAGGACTGTAATAATGTGTGAATCATTTAATTTGATTTGGTACTATTGGGTAGCATTTTAATTCAGTCCAGTGCAAACAATACAGAATTAGTCTATTACATTTATAAGATTATAAGGCAGGATTATAGAGTTCATTACAATATGAAAAATTGGAACATTTCTGTAAGTTTAATTACTGTATGAAGGTATGGAGGAAAGGTGCAGTATAGATGACTACAGAGTAGTCATGTAGTTTTTAAGGTCAATCCATGACTCCATGAATCCATGAATCCAGTGAAACGGCTCTACTTAAATTATAGACCCTGCTGTGTTACATTGCAGATAACAGAGCAAAATGAACATCTTAAAGCAGAAGATATGCAGGTGAGTAAGTGGTCTCAAAGAGGGTTCTTTTTCTGTCCTGGTCTTGACTCTGAATTTAGATTCGGTCTTCACTTAAACTTGAATCTCTGTGGACTCGATTCTCTTTGGAGTCTTGATTTGGATTTAAAGCTGTTAAAATGTTTTTTTCCTGTGGTTCCAAACTTGTATTTGGACAGTTGGTCTTACCAAATATTCGTAATCACATCCAACTGCTTTTAAATGACGGGATTTTTTAAAAATCAAATATCAATAGAGCAAAATGATCATTTTAAAATGTGTGCTGTGTCTACATATATAATGTGAGTGAGATGTTGTTTATAATATGTGTGTCACATTATAAACAACATCTCACTCACATTATAAACAGACCTGTAAGTCTCAAAGGAATTTTTTTTCTTTCTGGGTCTGTCTTATTTGGACTCAGTCTTAACCTGTACTCAACCAGTCCTGGACTTTAACGTATTTTGCAATCTACAAAGGTGACCTTGCCTACAGATGTAATAATCATGTCACTAAATACTGACTTGGTAAAGCTCACACTAAGTAATTTTGTGGTGTTTATAACAGCTCCAACACTGATTAAGTGCTGCAACCAAAAGACATTAGCTGATCTCTGGTCGTTCAGTGTTTGCTTGGGGTGTAATCCCTCAGGAGAAATAAACGGGCCAGCTGTGTATTTTCCTCTCTGTGTCCTTATTAAGAGGAATTAGAACCTCAGAGCTAGCTGCAGCTTTCATCTAACATGTGAGTTAAGTAAGCTGTATCAGTTGTTGTAGGTATTAGTATGAGTTTTATTTGTTTTATTTTTATTATTATTCTTTTATAGCTGAATTTGGCTCTCCCTACAGTTTTTGAAATATTGGAATGGCTCAGCATCAAAACGTCCATTAATACCCGGGTCAGCTTGTCAGCTTGCTTGTATATTTTGATCAGTTGATCGGGGCAGTGTATTGATTGTCTAAAAATCGATAATATATGCATACATAACGTAATACATTGTGTGGCAGCCTAAAGCAAGTAGCCGGCGCTGTCCATGGTGCTGAAGCGGATGGGAGTCGCCGCTGGAGACTCACCTTCAGCACCACTGTATTGAACCGGCAAGTGAGCGGCGCCATGACGAGACACAGCAGCCACTTTGTGGATTCCATGCCGTCAAAGAGGAGGGAGAAATGAGCATCAGTGCATCCATAATGACTCTCAGCTTTGTTCCAACCCAGAGAACTCACCCTGCTCCTGATCCGGACACCAGTGCCCTCTGGGATTCCCCAGCCAACCCTACACTACACCTTCCAGCATATCACCTACCCCTAGCGAACACTTTCCCTACACCTTGTAAATAATAAATCTGCACCTGCAATAATAGATCACCTACCTGGATGGTTATCAGCTGTGCCCTGTCTATGACTGAGCCTTGCTTGATGTTCTACAATTGAAGAGAGTTGAGGGTCAAGTCTCCTTTAAAATGTGTGTCAGAGAGAGTCTGTGACATCACTGCTAATGAGGCCGGAATGAGACAAAACAAATGTGGAGAAACAAATGCGGAACATAACACTCATTATAAACAGACAAAAGACACTAAAGCTAAGGTCACCCCCCTGGCTTGTCGGGCACCGGCTGACACCCAGGGGCCTGGCACATCCTGGGGACTGGGCTAGGTTAGGATGGGGGGAGCGGGCAGGGGAACTCGGCCTAGGCCCCCCTACACTTAGGGTCTTGGAGGGTGAAGGAAATACGGGAGTCCCAGTGGGCTGCTTTGGCGGCAGTTCCCACGGGACTTCGTGGCCCCCTTCCCCTCTATTTTTATCGCACCTTAGACAGTAGGGTCGTGGGAGGCATGCAAGGGCAGACCACAAACTTCTAAGGCTGTCCTTCGTACACCCCCCCCAAATTTTATATGCACTTTAGTGTCATACACTTTAGTCTCATACACATATTCTTCAAAAATATGACAAATGGATCTGAAAATCAGAGCTTATAGCCAAATATTTGATTGAACAAAATGTAAGAATAACATAAAAACAGCTGTATATCTTCAGAATGGAAATTGCTAAATTGTTAAGCTAATTTACATTTACATTTACTGCATTTATCAGACGCTTTTATCCAAAGCGACTTCTATTCCCTAACTACAGCGGGCGGTCTCGCTGGAGCAACTTGGGGTTAAGGGTCTTGCTCAGGAACACAGTGGTGATATACTAAAGGTAGTATTCGAACCCATGACCTCCTGGTAACGAGGCAAGTATCCTACCCACTAGAACTTGGTGACACATTGCTGATTCATTGTTTGATTCCTCCATTCCCCTCTGACTTTACCAACTGGGAACTGCCCCACACGCAAGACTTTTTTTCTTTGTGTAATTTCACCTCATTAATGTACATATGTTCAGTGGGAGCTTAATCTTTACTACGAGTGCTATTAAATCTGGAGGGCAGTGGTCAGAGAAAGAGACAGAGAGTAATAAACATGTGCCGATCATTGCTTATGAGCTCAGTCAACAGTGGCTCTCAAACCCAGTCATGCAGACCAACATTTTCATGATTTTTTTTTTTCTTTTAACGCTCCAGTGCACCTGATTCAACTCACCAGGTAGCGATTAAGCTCTTTCATGAGCAAAGGCAGATCTGTTGGAGCAGGGCAATCTAGAAAAGTGTGTGAAGTCACCAGAACTGGCGTTGAGAACCACTGAACTAGAATAAGGGTTAAATTCCATGTGGCTGGTGCAAGTCTGCACTCTAGTGCTGAAACTGGGTGCTGCATTCATCACTTCATGGTTCAGGTAGTTGTACAACCTTACAGCTGATTACAAATTCGTTGTCACATCACGACATTTTAGCTGCCAATTAATTAGTATCTCTCTTGCTATTAAAGTACAAGCTCAAAGTGGACAAACAGTCTGATTAGATATCTTGTTTGGTAGGAAGAGATTGTGTTGCATTCCATATGTCCCATTCACATTAATGTCAAATTAATATTGGCTAATCTCTTTATTGTTTCAGTTTTACATCCCATTCACACAATTCACAAAAGTACAACAGTGAATGATGTGCTGGATATGTAAGCCTGTCTAGGCCTACCTAAAGTACTTTTGGAAAAAGAATGTGGTATCAAATAATTTGCATTTTAATTTCACCCATGCAGACCTACACAACCGGTGGCAGAGCGTTGTTCCTGTGGTCAGAAGGCCATGGGTTCAAACTCACTGTTTCTCTGGAGAGTGAAAATAGACAATGTGTTGTTCAAATGCACATTTTAAAGGCATTAGCAGTGGCTTCTTAGTAAGAATGAACTTAATTGGTAATGGCGCAGTTTGGTCATTGTTTTTCAGTTGACAAACAAGCAATTACGTGTCTTAGAGAATTTTCTAGCTTTCTTTTTCTATGAGTCTTTCTCTCTCTGTAACTCTTTTTCTGTCTTTCTTTTTCTCTCTGTCTCTTTCTTTCTCTCATTTTCTCTCTTTCTGTCTTTTTGCTCTCTCTCTCTTTCTGTCCCTGTCTCGCTCTTTCTCTTTCTGTATTTCTCTCTTTCTTTCTGTGATTCACACTCTCTCTTTCTTTTTCTGTATCACTCTCTCTCTCTTTCTCTCTCACTCTCTCTGCCTTTCTGTCTCTCTCTCACTCGCTCACACTCTCTTTCTCTCTTTTTCTTTCTCTCGCTCTGTCTCTGTATCACCCTCTCTCTCCCTCTTTCTCTCGCCCTCTCTTTCTATCTCTTTCTCTGTCTCTCTCTCTCCTGTGTGAATCGATTTATTGCAGTTTATAAAACAATGAATTAAAATGTCTTATACTGTTTGAGTATAAATGTGGCATCACTCCTTCTTTTTTTGTTTGTTCCAACTCATCAAATGTGAAAGTCCATATTGCGACATATCCTGTACTGTGTCAACATTTCTACTGTGTACAAAGTATTGTGACATTATACCACATCACCCTCCCCCCAATCTAAGCGTGAGGAGTGTGTGGATCAAGAATGGAATAAGATCTCATGATACGGCACAATGTCTTTACTACCCACTAGGTGGAAGCAGAGTGCCATGTTTGTGCTATTAACCTGATATATGGGTGTGTATTTAGTGTGCATTTGTGTTGATACACATGAGACAGTATATTAAACTTTAAAACTATCCCTGACTCATTTTTCAATCTAAGCAACTAGCTACATGTTACTAGAGTACAGAAGAATAATTTTGTGTAACATGTAACATACTGAACAGACTATAGAACTGCACACATTATGTGGCTGTAGATGGATAGATAGGTAAGTCTATACACACACACACACATATATATATATACATATACACACACATCCAGTACATTGGCTAAACGTTTGTTAGCTTTTAAATTTTTGTCCCTGTTGGACATTTGTGTTATTTCAATAATCGATTTTCCTTCTTGTACTGATGATTTAAAGTTTGTTGCAATAAGTTGTTTGTATTTCCAGCTGTATCATTAGCTATCTACATTAATCTATCTACTAATACTACATTCGCCTTCATCTGTAATTCCCAATAATCTGTAGGTCTCTTTGGATAAAAGCTTCTGCCAAATGATGTAAATTTAAATAATTAAACAGCGTTAATCCTTAGAATGGTCTTAAAAAATGAGGTCTTCAAAAATGACCAAAAAGAACAAAAAAATACAAAATATTTGAGTCTGGGAGAACTTTCACTACAGTCCTCGCCTACAAGTGGGTGGGCAAAACCTCCAGAGGGTGGCTGGTCCGAAGAGCAGCAGAGCAGCAGTTAGCAAAAGAGCAGCAAACGGCTTGCGTTTAAGAGAAAACACTGGTTTTAGACTTTTTTTTTACAATTAAAAAAAAAATTTAAAACAGATTTTTAATAATATGCTCGAAGTTCTAAAGGCTACCGGGCCTGTTGATGTTCATAGGGGCCTTCAGTGACCCAGGACTGGTGGTGGGCGTCCCTTATTCAAATTTCTTTGTTATATGATTCTGTGATTATGTTACTGTCAACAACCAAGGCCACCTTTAGTGTACAGCTTCGAAAATAAAATTTTGTCTTGCAGTTGTCTAGCTGCTCGGTCTATGATTATTTGTGTGGTTAGTCATGCATCTCTTCTCTCACAGTTCTGGTGGAGTTAAACTTCAGCCGGATTCTGAAGATTAATTGCCGATGGCCAGATTGTGTTTAAAAACAGCTTCAGATCGTACACTGTGTACCCTGGACTCCAGGGTGCCCACTGTGCCTGAGGCTGGATGGGTGGCACTGCAGGATTCGGGGGGCGGGCACCCCCACTGTTGGCAGTGTGCGAATCCAGGCTTGCATTAATGAGCGGCATCACTCAAACAGCAGGTGCCTAGCAGGCTCTGACGCTAGCAAGGAGAACTGGGAAGCCCCTCCAGTACAGATCTTGATGTCATTTTGACACCCACTGAGACAGAGACAAGTACAACATGTAACATAATGTAATGAAAACAATTTAAAATATAAAGTCTAAATAAATACAATAAAAAATCCACAGAAAAGGCTCAATATGAAAGACACTATGATATATACACAAATGCTGGGTGCCAATACTATTGATAAGTCACATACAGTTGAGTGAATTACAAATGACACATATGGTGGTTAGGAGTGTGTTATTGCTCTTAACAGAGGTCGGTAGTATATAAGTAATACGGACATAAGAAGTGATATCTACATGGAAAGACAATTGCACATGATTATAGTTCTTGCACATAGTGTAAATATTATCACCCAATAAGAAATTAACACATAGCATTGCACACGCTAAGACTATTTCACATAATAATAATAATAATAATAATAATAATAATAATAATAATAGTGCACATACTGATCATGTTTTATCATCCAAAAAGAAAATTGCACAAGATTGCACTTGTCAGACTACTACACATAAATGTGTTTGTTTCTATCATTCTAATCTCCACTATAGGATTCTCCTCTCAGCCTTAGCCAACTATGTCACATTATATTGCCCATCCTAGTTTCCAGTTATATGCTAATGTTCTACAATGACGTCTTCAGTTGGTCTAGTTTGTGGAACAAATTGAGGACAACAAGTGGTAGGAAACTTGGTGTGATTGAGCTCTACTGCCTGCAAAAAGTTTAAGGGACACCCCTGTATCTCTCAGAATTGGGTCACACCTGTAGAGCAAAGAGAATCTTTTTTAAAAGACCTACAAGAGAGGCATGATGCTAGTGGAGTACAAATCTAGGCTGTTCACATGGAACACTCTGTAGACATATGCAATTAATGTTATTCTTACCAGGTGAATGATGCAATAAAAAGAGATAAGACTTTAAAAAGAGCTGTAAACTTTTTAATGGCCCATATTTTCCATATACTATCTCTTTATTGTATTATATGCCTTCCCCCTTGAGTCCATCTATATTGTGTTTGTTTATGTATTTAAAACAATCCTAATCATTTCTAAATTACCATTCTCCAACCTATCCTTATCACTTGGCAGTAAACAGTCTGTTTTTGTTACGGTGCATTTAGGGCAGATGTATGTAATTGACAACTCTTCTGTTTGGTTGCCGTGTGTTGAGGTTTATTCAAAAACTTCTTATACAATATATGGATAAATGTATTGGGACGACGGACCATTATAAAAAAGGGGACTGACATTGCATTCAAATACATTGTCACGGTCAGGCCAGTGGCCAGTTAGGGCCACTGCTTTTTTGTTGATATTTATGGTTTGTTCTGGGGGTCCTTTATTTTGAAGTGTTTTCTGGGGTTTGCTTTGTTCACGTGTCTGGGTTTGTCACATGAGTGA
>JBBPDC010155384.1:8768-19942 GCA_037974485.1 Hemigrammopetersius urotaenia | reverse complement strand
GAATGAGGTGTTTGTGTAGGAATTTAACAGACACTGGACTGGAATGGTTTCACACTCATAGAGATGCTGATTTAAAATAAACAGCAGTGCTCACTTATTTTTTTCCAGAGCTGCATAAATAAACAAATAAACAAATAAATAAATATATATATAAGAGTTTGAGACATTGTGATCTCTGGTGCCCATCATCATTGTAAACCTTCTCTAGAACCACAGTATTTCATAACAAACCGCCCTTAATGACTTTCTTTACATCATAATGGCTTTAATTATGCAGATTTATTTTAGAACTGTTTCTAAAATAAATTGATTTATTGGATCTTTATTGATCCAGCCTTTTTTTTCCCCTTTCATGAACATCTCACTCAAGCTATCAAACCACTGTTTTGCCAATGAGTGGTCAATAGCTGGACAGCATGTCTCCAAGTGGCTTCTCCTTTTGCGAAGACGCTAATGGAGGCCGGCCGAGAGCCACTGAGCCATCCCAGGGGCCGTTTCCAGATATCCGCCATGATACCCAATCTGGCCCCATTAGCGCTCTCCCCACCCATCAAAAACATGGCGTCACATACACTGAATTAAATATTAACCAGTTAATATCCATTTGCTGATGCGCTCCCCGCAAGACGGTAAAAACGCAGAGTCCCCGAAGGCTTTCTTATGAGTAATGACTCCAGCAGGGCAGTCTGCAGAAAAAGGGCTGACAGCAATAGGAGGAACTGATGAAGTCACTTAAACAGACCCAAGAAAAACAGCGACTAACGGCCCCTAACAGCTGCTACGCGTCTCTGCGGCTCGACTAATTCCGATCTATAGATGGCTCTTTTTCCTGTCCAATATTGATGCTAAAACTGTCTGAAGTATCCGATACCGATCCGATACTCACCTCTAATGGTCTCGACTACAACGCTACTAAGCCACACTGACACTTGGCCTTGATTGTGGCTTGTCTGGAGAACTGGGGGCAGCAGTGAATCCATGTTCCTAACCAATAACTGACATTATTCAACAATTACAAGTACAGTAAGCTGCAGCACAGTGTTCCACATAAATGCAGATAAACTGCAGTTTCAGCAATGCATAAATTACGCATTATGGAAACTACAGCATTGTCATGAAAAACTGCAGTTTTTATTGTAATGCAGGTGTATTTATATAGCATATTAGCATGCACAGAGGTCATTCAGTATGCTCTACTGAGATAAAATTATCATAAAGGCATAAAAAAGTTACCATAAGGTCAGCAATAAAAAAGTAAGATTTAGGATCAGTTGAAATAAGTTAAACAAAGGTGAAGAAATACAGGAAAAAATGTGTATTAGACTAACTAGCTATTTTATTATTATTATTAATAATAATAATAATAATAATATTAATAATAATAATAATAATAATAATAATAATAATAATAATAATACTTTTTATAAGCTTTTAAATCCAGCAGCAGTCAGGGCAGACAATATCTGAACCATAAACAGCACACAATGATCTGTCACACTGTGGAGAACCTCATGTGGACATCAGTCCCCTCTCTGTGCACAGGAAAGCACAGCTGTATCTCTATGTCCTGCAGGGACTAAGGAGAATTGCTATTGTTATTCCTAACCTCATAAATCTTTGCATTTTTTACACATTTAATGATGCTGCTGCTAGAGGAACGTTGCGGTCCTGGAGGAACGTTGCGGTCCTGGAGGAATGTTGTGGTCCTGGAGGAACGTTGTGGTCCTGGAGGAACGTTGTGGTCCTGGAGGAACGTTGTGGTCTTGTAGGAACATTGTGGTCCTGGAGGAACGTCGTGGTCCTGTAGCAACATCATGGTCTGGGAGGAACGTCGTGGTCCTGGAGGAACATTGTGGTCCTGGAGGAACGTTGTGGTCCTGGAGGAACGTTGTAGTCCTGGAGGAACGTTGTCGTCCTGGAGGATCATTGTGGTCCTGGAGGAACATTGTGGTCCTGGAGGTACATTGTTGTACTTTAGGAATGTTGTTGTCCTGGTTCAAAAACCTGAAGAAAAAGTCTATTTGAAGTCCCTTCATATTTACAATTAAAACGATTGCTCTATCATGGTCTTTTATATAAAAGGGATTCAAGGTAAACTTTGTGGTGCTGGACGAATGTTGTGGTCCTGAAAGGTTTGTTTCACTGTGGACTGTGCAGATTGTTGAAATGACAATAAACACTTTATTGACTTGATATTCATTCTTATTTCGCCACATTCATTTCTCCCTAGCTCCGCTGGAATTGTCCAGCTCAGATTTTTCTACTTCCATGCGCTCCTTTCTGAGCTGCCAGCTAATCTAAGACTTTCTCCTCCTTCATCCTTTTCCAGTGCGCCCTCCCCCCTCCATCCGCCTGCCTTTCACTCTCTCGCTCCACCTGGAGAGTGTCATTTGCTTGTTGTGACTCCAGGGACCTGAAGGACATTTGTTTTCCCTCTTACCGACTTGTCTCACCTGGTCCTTGAGATGTTCTTTTCTCTCCTTGTTTATTCCAGAACAATCCTCGAACAAGACCGACTTAACCCTTCAAAGTGCAGACTCTAGTTTTGCTCTATGATTTATTATTATTATTATTATTATTATTATTTTATTATTATCAATAATAATAATAATAATAATAATAATAATACTAATAATAATATTAATAATTACATATTTAATTAAATTACAGTGTATTTTTTAAACGTATGATTTTTTAAAGGCCTTGGTAGAATGCTATCGGCTCCTCCAATAGTATTTTGTGGTTTAAGCTTAGACCTTTTCTAAAATTATTCAACTGTAATATACAACATACACATGATCACCTCATTGTCTGTCTCCTTATTGGTTCGTAGTTTAGTCTTCTCTGTATTTAACCCAGTCTCTCCTATGTTCAGTATACCAGCATACCTTCACCTTATGTACTGCGTGCTCCTGTCCCCTGTTCTGTTTAGGCTTGGCCTCTGTGCCTGTTTTCCGTTTGTAACCTGTGTATTGTATTAATAAAACACCTGCACTAATCACCTCATTGTCTGTCTCCTTATTGGGTCGTAGTTTAGTCTTCTCTGTATTTAACCCAGTCTCTCCTATGTTCAGTATACCAGCATACCCTCACCTTATGTACTGCGTGCTCCTGTCCCCTGTTCTGTTTAGGCTTGGCCTCTGTGCCTGTTTTCTGTTTGTAACCTGTGTATTGTATTAATAAAACCCCATCCCTGATCCACTTATGGAAGTTTGCGTTGGTGCTTGCGCCCCTACTCACCTCAGACGGGACGCCCCTGTGACAGAATGCTGGTATCCGCCGACAGCACCATAGACTTCCACCGTCCCGCCTCTATTCCCTCTCCGGGCGGGTTGAAACCAGCACCGGATTACTGGACTTTGTGTCGGCCAGGTCCCTTCAGAGAACGGGGCCGCATCCACGAGGACCACCTCGAAACGTTGGCACCTCGCGAGGCTCCCCATCACTGTTTCCATGGAGGCATCTTCTGGATGGTACGAATCCCCCTCCGTTAGTTCGGAGGACGAGGATTTTACGTACGGTTGAAACTGGCGCACGTGGGAGCTACCAGGGAGCTTCACCGACAGTGGTTCGGAGGACGATGGATACACGCACGTTTGGAGCAGGCGTCCAGAGGAACCCCCTGTGAGAATCCCTATCAGGGACCTTATAGTGGACGCACCCGTGTCGCGGAAGAAGCGCCGAACACGGAATATGAGGAAGAAGCGCGGCATGGCTGAACTGCCAGATTTTCCTTCTCCCCCGGACGCTCCAGCCGGCCTCACGGTCCCTCCAACCAGTTCTGCCGGCCTCTCTGTTCCTCCTGCCGGCTTCTCAGTCCCTCTAGTCGGCCCTTCAGTTCTTCCTGCCAGTCCCTCAGTCCCGACAGCCGGTCCCACCTACCTATCAGCCAACCGGATAGCTCTCCCGGCTAACACCACAGTGCTTATTATTAGCCCAGCTGTTCCCGTTGAGATCTCGTCAGGAGATCTCACGAGTATCCCCTCCCGAACATCGACGGACTCCTCCGACAAGCCCGCCTCGCTCGGACTGTTCGACCTCGTGTAGGGTGATCGCTCGGTGGGGGAATATGCAGGGGAATTCCGTCGCTTGGCAGACGAGGGGATGTGGAGCGGCAAGATACTCCTCTACACGTATCTCGGGGGATTGGATTCCATCATCCAGAACGAACACTCTCGCGACTCGCTTCCCATGACGCTGGAGGATTTGGTTCAACGCAGCCTCCGGGTTGAGAGTCGCCTGAGAACCCCGGCTCTACTCAGTCCAGCTTCTCACATTTCAGCTCCACTCATTCCAGCTCCACTCGTTTCAGCTCCGCTCGTTCCAGCTTCACACATTTCAGCTCCACTCGTTCCAGCTCCCCTCATTTCAGCTCCACTCACTCCAACTTCACACATTTCAGCTCCACTCACTCCAGCTTCACACATTTCATCTCCACTCGCTCCAGCTCCGCTCATTTCAGCTTCACACATTTCAGCTCCACTCGTTCCAGCTCCGCTCATTTCAGCTCCACTCGCTCCAGATTCACACATTTCAGCTCCACTTGCTCCAGCTCCACTCACTCCAGCTTCACACATTTCAGCTCCACTCGCTCCAGCTTCACACATTTCAGCTCCACTTGCTCCAGCTCCGCTCATTTCAGCTCCACTCGCTCCAGCTTCACACATTTCAGCTCCACTCGTTCCAGCTCCGCTCATTTCAGCTCCACTCGTTCCAGCTCAGCTTATTTCAGCTCCACTCATTCCAGCTCCGCTCATTTCATCTCCACTCACTTCAGCTTCACACATTTCAGCTCCACTTGTTCCAGCTCCGCTCATTTCAGCTTCACTCACTTCAGCTTCACACATTTCAGCTCCACTCGCTCCAGTTTCTCACATTTCAGTTTCACTCGTTTCAGATTCACACATTTCAGCCCCACCAGCTCCAGTTCCACTAGCTCCAGCTCCACTCAGTCAGGCTTCACACGTTTCAGCCCCACTAGCTCCAGCTCCACACATGCCAGTTCCACTAGCTCCGGCTCCACTTAATCCTATCCCATTCAATCCAGCTCCCCTCAGTCCAGATCCACCTATTCCAGCTCCACTCAGTCTAGCTCCACACACCCCAGCTCCACGCCTTCCAGTCCCTTTAGCCAGTCAAACCTGCTTCTCAGCCAGTTCAGCTGACCTCTCAGCCGCTCCAGTCAGCCCCGATGACGTCGCAGCCGCTCCAGTCAGCCCCGATGACGTAGCAGCCGCTCCAGTCAACCCCGACGACATCGCAGCCACTCCAGTCAGCCCCGGCGCCGTCGCAGCCGCTCCAGTCATCCCCGACGACGTCGCAGCTGCGCCTATCTCTCGAAACTACTCACCGATGGTCTCCGCACCGGGCGGTCCAGCTCCTGAACCACCGCCGGTCTCCGCACCGGGCAGTGCAGCTCCTGAACCACCGCCGGTCTCCTCACCGGGCGGTCCAGTTCCTGAACCACCGCTGGTCTCCGCTCCGGGTGGTCCAGCTCCTGACCTGCCACCGCTCTCCGCACCGGGTGGTCCAGCTCCTGACCCACCGCCGGTCTACGCATCGGGCGGCCCAGCTTCTGACCAGCTGCCGGTTCCCGTGCCGGGAGGCCCGACTCCTCCTGACCAGCTGCCGGTTCTCGTGCTGTTCACACTGTGTGCTGTGGTGTGTTCACGTATGACAAATGGTCACTTTCACTTTACTTCATTCACTATATGGACTGTCTCCTTTCACCTGTAGATAGTCACTCCTTGATTGCCTTTCCTCACCTGCACTAATCACCTCATTATTGTCTGTCTCCTTATTGGTTCGTAGTTTAGTCTTCTCTGTATTTAACCCAGTCTCTCTATGTTCAGTATATCAGCATACCCTCACATACCCTCACCTTATGTACTGCGTGCTCCTGTCCCCTGTTCTGTTTAGGCTTGGCCTCCGTGCCTGTTTTCCGTTTGTAACCTGTGTATTGTATTAATAAAACCCCATCCCTGATCCACTTATGGAAGTCTGCGTTGGTGCTTGCACCCCTACTCACCTCAGATGGGACGCCCCTGTGACAAATTCAGCACCATGCAAGTTTTTTTATATTTAAATACTACTGTTAAATGGAACATTGTTGATTATATGATAAAACAATTCAATAGCAAACATGGGTAAATTGTTGTCCCTAATTACAAATTTACACACTGATTTACTGCCTTTTTATCAGCCAAAGTAGCAATGAGTAAAGTCAATCGATGAATAAATCAACCAACCAACTAATCAATCAATGCTCACATTGTTACGTCACATAACCAGCAAAGATCATCCAACACTTTAGGGATTATGTAACTTTCTCTATTTCTTGCAATCTAGAAAAAAAGTTTTTGTCTTTTTTTGTTTTTTCCACTTTTCAGCAACTTAACTGTTAAAACTATTTCTGTCTGAATACAAAACGGCTCCATACTTCCTCTAGGAGGCGGTGTGTGTTATTAAATTCTAGGTTTCTACAACCACATAGTGCACAACGTGTCCATTACTGAGTTCTGAATCTCCAGCGGTTCTTTATTAACTGCAGTTAATATTGCAGATGTATTTTACACTGTGCAGGAGTCTGTGTGTTAAGTGCACTATGCAGAGAGCAGGGAACCTTCGTGTCCCCATGTGTATGTCTCTCTATTGTTCAATATTGATCATTCAGGCTTTTCTCTATATCAGATCCAGTGAATTTGGAAAGTATTGGAATGATACTGATACTAAATTTCAGCACAGCACAGCCCTATCTAAACCCTATCTAGGCAATATCCTCTTGAGACCCGGCCCATTCATGTATGTCCATTATAATGGACATTTGGTTCACCAGTATTTTCCTTAAGTATTTGGTGATACCACATCAAGCCCTATAGTGTTCTGGAGACGACATCTTGGGCTTTCTAGTGATGAGTCCTGTGAGGGGTTTGCATGCTGGGAACAAGGACTGCAATGGCAAAACATACATGAGGAGCAAATGCAAGATGTTCCTCTTTTTAACCAAAAAGAAAACATTCTTCCAGGACGATCACAGCTAAACTATCCAGAGGATGTTCTATGATGTTCTATAATTCAATGTTGAACTAAAATACATGATTTGTTGTCCTTGCAAGCAACAAGCAACAGAAGAGTGATACAGAATATTATTGGTTTGATCAAATTGAATATGTTCTTGGATTAATATCACGTTTTTTAAATTCAGTTCGATTATCACACGGAGATCGTCCTGTTGTCCTCTACAGTGAACATTAAAATAAAAAATATATTCAAAGTAATTTAAATTGTAAAGTGTTTTTTATCCCCAAATAGATAGAATAGACACAAAAGAGAAATTGTAAGACAATTACACTTTTTTTCTTCAGTTCTCAGGAGGATATAGCTCAATCCCTGTCTCTTGTGCTGTTTGCTGGACATTTTTCTTACACAAACACACACATTTGACCTCATAAAGGGTTTGATAGCAGGAAGATGCTAGAATAGTGCGTCAGAGAAGGAAAAAACACTCAAATCTGAGGTTCATTTTAGATCTAAATTCAAACAGTGTCCAGCCATGCTGAAAAGGTACATTTTCAAATGTAGCGTGAAACTTTCTCATAACTGTTTTACGCTCAGGTGATGGATTGTGTAGGCAACATGAACACGGCAGCAACACGAGCGAACACGGAAAACTACGTGGCTTCAGAATATTTTCCCTGCACATTATGACAGAATGCCTCCACGACGTTGGCATGAACTGAGCTGTTATTCTAGGCCACACTGGAGAAGAGAAGGTGTGAGCAGACTGTGGATATGCAAATCTTCCCTCCAATTTAAAGCGGGGTCTGGCCTGAACTTAATCATGGTGTGTGGAGCTCAGGCCTGTAATTAATGAAACAAATAAATGAGCTCTTCAGGCCGTAGGTTTCCCCACATGCCGCGCAAGGCTAGCCTTTAGCACTCGCTCTAACACGGATGCTAACCAAGGAAAAGGCTTTTGGACCTACTGCTAAAGCTGGGGAGGGAAAAATGATCAATGAATGTCCTGATCAGAAATGATTGTGTAGATTTTACACGTTTTATTTATTTTATTTATTTGCCTTATTATACAAGCTAAATGGCATTGCTAACACAACCCATCTTCCAACAGAATGTATAATGTATTGTATAATGTCACACAAATGATATGACCAATGTTTTTTAAATATGTAGAATGAATTCATGACCTTTAAATGTACTGATAGCTGGGTACAGGGATGTCGAAAGCATTTTTAAAGTGGGGGAGTGGGCGTGAGACATACTGTAGTGTAATGTTGTCTTGGGGTGGTGGGTTGGGGGTCAGGTTACAGCTGTAGCGTAGTGTTTTGGGGGGTATGCGGCTTCTCGTGTGTTTCACTTATACAAATCTCTGGGTGGATAAGTGGACGGGGGGATAAAATTAATTTTTAATTTTTAATGTTTGACAATGTATGGTTCTCCTAATCCAAAAACAAACCTAACTCCATTTACCTTAAAAAGGGGAGCTGGGGATGACATTTACATTTATGTTTTCGGCATTTAGCAGACACACTTATCCAGAGCGACGTACATCAGTGCTTAAAGTAGTCCACCACTGTTCTTAAACTTGTAAAGCTATACTTAAATCAACAACAGCTATTTAACCAAGTTACTGCTGGAGTTACACACCATAACAAACCCTGTCAAAGAGAAAAAGCAAGTCAAAGTAAGTAAAACAGTTAAGAGAGTAAGTGGCTGAGTGATCTGTAAATATATAGGAAAAAATGTATAAGAGATGCGTGGGAGGACTGGCTAGTCGCCAAGAGGTGGGTCTTCAGATGATGCTTAAAGACAGCGAAGCACTCCGCAGATCTGATTGCAAGAGGGAGTTGCACCACTGGGGGGCCAAGACCGAAAAGAGTCCACATGCATGTCTTCCACTTCTTTTGAGCAATGGAGGTTCAAGACGAGCTGTGCTTGATGCCGTGAGAGAACGAGAAGTGACACACTGCTTGATCAGTGCAGACAAGTAAAGAGGTGCCAACCCATTCTTAGCCTTAGGTTTTGAACTTGATGCGAGCAGCCACAGAGAGCCAGTGAAGGTTCTGTAGTAGAGGGGTGGTGTGAGAGAATTTAGGAAGATTGAAGACTAACCTCGCAGCTGCAATCTGATTCAGCTGTTGTGGTCTTGTTACCTTCATTGGTAGTCCAGCTTAGAGATGACCAGAAACTGGACAAGTAACTGTGTGGCTTCCATGGTGAAAGGGTCAAGGGTCAAATTCTTCTAATACAGAAGGTATCTGCATGTCCTGGAGAGGTGGTCAATGTGCGACAGGAATGAAAATTCACCAAGACACTAAGATTTCTTACCTTCTTTGAGTTAAATCTGTCCATGATTCTCTTACACATGGATTCTTTCGTAGCTGCTGCTGTGTTGAACAACATTCCCATTTTGCATGAAATCCCATTTTACTTCAATAAAAAACATGAATTATTAATTCATTCATTAATAATTTTAGATATTTGCATGCATTTGAAAGGTCACACTATTAGACCGGTTCAAGTCTTTCTTTCCTTCTTTTTATTATTTGTTAATATTTTTTTCCCTTTTGTCTTTATTCTTTTTCTTTTTCCTCTCTGTCTCTATTTGTTTGTTTCTTTCAATGAAGCTAAACTAGAAACAGTGTTTTAGTGATGCTAAATCTATTATGTTTCTTGTGACTTTTATTTTCTCAATGTTTTTAGGAACAAATAGTGAAAAAAAAATGCCCACAGGACAATTATCAACTATATCCCCTCTCCTTTCCCTCCGGGTCGACCAGAGGAGGACGGGTTCCCCTTTTGAGTCTTGCTTCCTCCTGAGGTTTTTTCCTCCAGCTTTAGGGAGTTTTACCTCACCTCTGTCACCCATGACTCGCTTGCTAGGAGCTCGGACCTGGACTCTGTAAAGCTGCTTTATGACAACTTGACTTTTAATCCATAATTTGTTGCGTGGCTTCATTATGGAGGAGAACGAAACCTCAGAAGCTGAAACATGCTCAGAATCCTCATACAGGGGTGGATAATGAACATAGTCCATCTGTCACTCAGGTGTTTATCCAGAATACCAGATGGCAGACAGCTCCATTGGGGTAGACTAGTTTGATTTCATGCCTCGTGGTTCCGAGAGCCAATTCCACAAATTGATTATCTGATAGTAATGAGCCAAGATGAAATTTCTCACGTTTGCTCAACATGGTGTTTGCAAGACCTGGTGACTCATCTCTGTGGTCTGATGTTTGTAGGTCTATTAGAAGATCCACTGAGCCATTTGGAGGCATCCAGTTGATCGTGTGTGGAGATTTTCTCCAGCTCCCTCCAGTCACCAAAGGAAAAGAGAAGCTGAGCTTCTGCTTCCAGGTATGGAGTCGTGAGATACGTGTCATGAAATGTGATGCACCGTTCGAAACTCATTTTTGGAATTTGCTTTGACCAGCAGGCAAACTTTTATATCAGTACCATCCCATGATCCATTGAATAGTGATCTCAAACGTTCTTCAAAATTGTGCCAAAATTATATTCAAGCCAAAGAAAAGCAGAGAGTTTAGAGAGGGATGTCTCGTCCTCCCCAGTCTCCAGCTCTTTCTCCCGTTGAGCTGCAGGGACCAGCTGGAGACCCGCAAGTTCCAAATCATCCCGTAAACCAGACACAACTGTTTGCTGCTTGAAAATGTGCTGGGAGGGTTTGGACACAAGCTATTTCCAAAAATGACTGGAAAGGATGCAGCCAATCTGTTGGGTAGTGATAAAGGCGGGGCTTATATCACCTACGCAAACTTTCACATCCATTGAACTGCACTTGCTGTGTTTGTTACATTTGTTGTAATTATATAAAGTGTATCTGACTGGTTTAAATGTTCTATTTCAACAGACAGAGCAGTGTACTGTTTGTTTATGGGCCTGAACCTCTGGTCCGTAGTGCAGGGTATATGTATGTAAAGCACAGTTGCTACAGCAGTCTGTGAAAGCTGCAATGGATTCCAGCTGTGTTTTGTCCACAAAAGCCCACAAATGCCATTTTAGAATCATAAAAATAACAAATGTTTACACAAACCATAATCGACGTGTATATAAGGTCATTTAAAAAAAAAAAAAAAACACAACCTATTCCATCCAAGAGCACATATGAGTGTTTTGGTTGCACTGAAACATTCTTTACA
>JBBPDC010155354.1:7590-19948 GCA_037974485.1 Hemigrammopetersius urotaenia | reverse complement strand
GATATTTTTAACAGTGTTTCATGCCTCCATGCAGACCACCTGATATTATGAAACTTACCAAGTTTCACAAAGGGGATGCCATTTTCTTCACACAGCTTTTTCAGTGCAGCTACTTTTTTTGCACCACCTTTTGCAAATAAAATTGCAGTAGCTTGACCACGGAGCGATTAAATGTCTCACAGTAAAGAACGCTGTGATCAGCTGATTTTAAGCAATTCTCCAGTGTGTGTGCCGTGCACAGAACGTGCACAAGGGAGTCTCCAACTGCATGTACAACGCCGTTGTACATACCGACATTGACAGCAGCCCCGTCTGTGCACACAGCGACCAACTTTGTTGCCCAGTCATCCAAGCCTGTGTTCTGAAAAAGTCTCACAAGTCCATCTGTTATGGCCTGCGCGGTTTGATCAGGACCCAGTTCAATCAGTTCAAGAAAGTCTGAGGTTAACTCTCCGTTGCTGGACACTGACACAATGTAAACGATTTCCAGCTCAGTTTTAGTGATGTTCTCAGATCCATCAAAAAGCAGCCCCCAAAATACAGCAGACTGCAAATTGGCTCGCAACTCCCCGCTGATGGTGCAAGTGATGCTCATCACGATCCGTGTGCCCCCTTCACATGAATGATATGCGCCTCCGACATTTACTCCTAGCCGCTTCAGTAAAGGAATATCCTCAGAATATGAAGACATGGGGCGTGCGTGTTTAGCTTTATGAAAGGCGAGGAGAAAAATATTAAACCGCTGCCGCTGTTCTTCATTTAGCTTGTCTCACCATCTGTTAAGTGGGCGACTGGACATTTCTTCTCGGCTAGCTTGTCTATTAGCAATGACTTGCGCCACATTCGTGTGCTCCTTGCTCTTTTCATGTTTGTCAAATAAAGGATGGTTAAAATTCTTTAAGCCTCTATATAACGCACCTGATGTGTCTGCTAGATGTGGATGCGAACCACATTTCAGTGCGCTCACTATTAGCTTCTAGCCATGGTACATCTTGGAGCCACTTTTCTGAAAAAAGCCTTTTCTTCGGCTCTGGCTCCGGTTGGCATTTCTTAGCTGGTGGCGAAACACCAAAGAAGTTGCTCAATGTCTGTTGTTTTTTGGACATTTTGGACACGTGTAAGATTAAATCAGATAGTGATGTTGATAACGTGATGGTCAAGTACGCAAACGCGTCTGGTGACACAAATATCACTGCGCATTCCTAATTGCGTACCAGTTATGTGCATCCCTGACTATAATAATTGGTTAAACCAATGTAAGCCAATCAGAGGCAGAGATTGCACTGTGTACACACAACTAGTCGACTTCTCTCTTCGAAATATATATATTTTTCACCAACCCTTCCTTTCACTTGAGGAAACAAGTAAAGTTAAGCATTGAACAGTTATGGACACTCATAGTATTGTTCTGTTAAACTGAGTACAAATGGCACTCAGTGAAATATTACTGAACGGGCTCCGGTTGCTACTTGCTAACAAGCAGCGCCGTGTAGCTTCGCCTGGGTCCTAATGCCTGTCTGCTACCTACAGCAGCTTCAACAGCCACTACATCATTTTAATTCAATAGTGATAGCTAGACTTATTATTTTTCATTTCAATTCATAGTCTTGTTTCTATTTGTAAAGTGCGTATCTGCGCTCAGTGCTAGTTTTTATGAAATATAATAATTTAAAAATAGTAGAATAATGACTATATTTTTAGGGTGGCCTGCTGTTCCCTCAATCTCCTCATAGTTAGCGTTAAATCAAAAAATATATCTAGCCTCTTCCTCACCTTATAAATTAATTCAACCCTCCTGGTCTTCTTGGTGAAGAAGGAAGAATGATTTCACCAGTGACCAAGACACAGAGAAATTTTTTAATTTTGGTGCGTACCAGTTAATTCTTGTAGGCATTCATTACAGTACTACAGCATAAAATTATGTCAAACCCTGTATATATATGTATATATCTCATTGGAATCTTGGCGTTTTATATATATATATTTACATATATATACATATATATAGATATACACACAAATATTTAAGAAAGGCATAAATTAAGAGAAGGCATGACTCAAGACTTTTGCACTGTAGAATGAATCACTCACTCAAGAGGGGTTTTGGCCTCAAGCTCATATAGATGTGATGGGGAGGTGTCCACATACTTTTGTCCAACTCTATGTTTACCATACTAGCAAAAACTAAAAGTATTTTATGCGAAATTATAAAGTGACTGTACTGTAGCTCAATAGCAGAGCCTGTTGCAATTCAGAATATCAGTGGGTAATATTTCAGATCCCACATTTACAGTCATTTGTAAGTGGAGTGTGTGTGTGTATGTTTGTTATCATGTAAGTGCATGTGTGCTTGTGTGTGTCTGCGTATAGTCGCATTGTAAACATGTAGGTTATTCCTTTATGTAGGCATCATCCAGAGAGAGAGAAGCTGTACTGCAGATGGTTCAGAAGTGTTTATGAGTGACAGGTGGGGAGTGAATGGTGAAGACTTTCTAACTTTGGATCCAATCACTCTGAAGTGGAACTCTGACTCTTCACTGGGAAACACAATACAATCAGAATGGAACCAGATGAAGTTCATGTCTCTATCACTGAAAGACTTCCAACAGACTCAATGTAAACCTTCTCTGCTGAAGCTGAAGATGAAGAAAGCTGATTAGCTTAATCAAAACCCACGTGAGTCTTTATTAAACATTATATGGGGATTTTATTATTTTTGCCCTTTAAAAATAGAGAGAAAGAATCGCTGGTCATTGAATCATTTACTAATTCTTTTTACATTGTATTTCCCTGCAGGCCTTGAAATGTTTGTTTTTGGAAAGTCCTCTCCTGATAGAAACACAGCATGTCTCAGATGTTATGTCAGTCATAAGTATTTGCCAGGACTTCGTATTCGTCTGACTTTGGATGGAGTGATGGTAGATGAAAATATTAACATCTCCAGTCCAGCTCCGAATATGGATGGCACAGTTCAAATTAGACTGCAGACAGAAACCATCATTAAAGAGCCGGACCGCTATCTCTGTGTGGTGGACACCGATAATTTTCATAGTTTTGTGGCATGGGGTGAGCACCATTACTGCACACTGTTTACATCACCTACAAATATTTTTTAAAATGTTTTATCTCTCATCACTATTTTATCATAAGTTAAGAAGATGTTTAAAAAAACAGAAGTTTAAAAGTTTTAAGATAAGATAAACCTTTATTAGTCCCACAAGCAGGATATGTACTTTTCAGCAGCGTCTTAAAGGAAGTTAAATTTAAAAGGATAGTTAACTCACTTAGGTCCTGGCTTAACATGCCTTTATGAAACTTAAAATGTGTTATCCAGTAAATAGCACCTGTTTTATAATAAATTCTATAAAAGTAATATAGGGGTTTGTGTGGGTGATTTCTCCACTTTTAGATGGACAGATGTTGGACAGGAAGCATGGCTCTCCTGTGTTTGAACGTTACGACTTTACAGAAGAATGGATCATTTTTATCTTGCTGCTCTCCATTGGTTTAGTTACAGCCTTTTTGGTTACAGTCATAAATATTGCCCTTTTTGTGTGCAATAAAGGTAAGAGATTTGCTCAAGCCTTCACTTCTATAGCTTAAGTCAAAGGTATATTTTTAGATGTTCTCGTGATTTTTTTTCTCAGTTTGTACCATTCTATGTTTCTGTTTTGTAGATGACAATTCAAGAAATATCAAAATCACTGAGGAAGTGGAAATGTACCTGCGTTATGTTAGAACACAGGAAGAATGGGACAAGGAAGCTGAAGATGAGGATGAGTTTTATCCGAGGCCTTTCTTCATGAGCACACGTGTAAGATAAGATAGCTACATGTATTTTATAAATGTCTTGACATTTTTATATGCAATTTTCTAAAATGTGCAATTTTTCTGGTGCATTTCTTCTGTTATTGCCAGTGCTTTTCACTCCATTGTGTACCTGTATGTGTGTATGTGTTTGTGTGTGTATCTACAGTGTTCTTATACTTTCTTACATATCTTGAGTATATATACATATGCTCATTGAGTACATACATATCCCTATTAGTCTACATTGTGTTTACATATGTATATATTTTATAAAACAGATGTCTTATATTTCTAGATTGTATAGTGTATGTTTTATAATGTACTGTATTGTTGATATATATATAGTACTATAGTACTGCTGGTATTTTATTCTATTCAATTGTTTTGTATTGGTTTTTTTTGCCATTCCTAACTTTGTATGTCAACATTTTGCTGTGACAAAGCAAATTTCCCACTTGATGGACTAATAAACGTTTATCTCACCTTATGTTGAGGTCTGCGGCCAGCAGAGCATAACATTTTCAATCACCTATAATGGCTTAACTAAAAGGTAAAAAAGCATAAAATTCTTAAGACCAGAGAACAGTGGTTGGCAGCAGACACTTTTTCTCCTCGTGACGAAGAAATACCTAAATATTACATCATTTTCTCTGCCCTGGTGAGGTGTCAGTCTATAAATGAAAGCAGCCACCCTGCTCCCTGTTCCAGTTTATGAACACTCAGTCACCTGAGTATCGGGAATATAACTGGATATGCCTGAGGCACATGAAAATGCAACGTAAACGCACCCGAGATTATTTAAATCCACTTAAGAAGGTGGGCTGAGACTCATTCGATGATATCAGTTGATTATATCAGAGGAACTTGACTGCCCACACAGAGCCCTGACCTCAACCCCACCCAACACTTAGGGATGAACTGTTCTTTTCATCCAGCATCAGTGCCTGACCTCATAAATGCTCTACAGAATGTGTGGACACAAATTCCTACAGAAACTACACAATCTTCCAAGAAGAGTGTTATTGCTGCGAAGCTATATGTTTATGAGTCGATAAAGTCCATGCGTTTGAATGCAATGTCATTAAAGTCCCTGTTGATGTTGAGTACTTTTGAGACTCTGTCCATATAGAGTGTGCCAACCAAAACCATTCCAAGTGCAATGATGGCGCACCCTGCTGTTTAAAAACAAAAGTTGGCTGCATTTAACTCATTCACCAAGTGAAACAGTGTGCTGCCACCAAAGAGGGACGCCCAGGGAGCAGCATGTGGCGATAGTAACTTACTCAAGTGTACCTCAGTGAATGACATTGGCAGTGCTGGTATTCGAACCCATGACCTTTTGGTTGCAGGGGCAACTCTCTAACCACTAGGTGACTATGAGAGCAATATAGGCCGTTCTGCTAACAGAGGACACCGTAGCCTCTTAATGCAGTCAAAGCTGAACCCTGGATCATCTCCTAGTCTCTCCTCGAAGTGTAATTTTAATTCCATTAAGTTTTAATTTAGTTATCTCAAAAAAGAGTTCAGTTAAACTTTAACTTGGCTCTTTGGTCTTCACTGTCTGTCTACAGTATGCTGTTTTAATGCATTTATTATTATGACACAGGAGGATAATTATCATAGGATAATAACAACTTCTTCTAATAATCACGGACTGTAGCATTTAATGTTTAGCATTTATTTGAATAGAACAGAAAAAAGAGAAACAGTACAGATGATTACATATGATTTGCCTCAAAGAAATTGGATTTTACTCACTGGACCAGAGACATATGAAGAGTCCAAGTGTAAATAGAGTCTGACAGTAGTTACACACTGTGTTGATCATACTGCTGAAGTAAACACATTTTAGAAGCAACTATACAAAACAAACAAACAGATACTATACAGCCATCTGTACATTTCATTTCAGAGACAAACTGGGGACAGTGACGGACGGCGGCCGCTAGAGGCCGACAGGGGGTTGTTTATCGCATTTCTTTTGTCTTAGTCAAAACAAAAGAAATGCCACGAGGACCAAACTAAACAAACCCAGGACTGGAAACTAAGTCTGACGGTGGACCAGCAGCCCAGGTCCACCACTCACCAACTTAAATATAATATCCCAAACCCCAAAACCCAATCACAAAACAGACCTGCTTTCTCCTGAGCACACCGGCGGCTGAAACTAAACTAAAATCGCTCAGGTGCTCGCAGGAATTACGATACACAACCCACTGTCGGCCTCTAGCGGCCGCCGTCCGTCACTGTCCCCGGTCATGACAGTATTCTAATGTTTAGGATGTTTTTTGTTTTTGCTCGAAAGACCAGAACTACCAGAAAATCTGTTCTGGCACTGGTAAAAGGAATAAACAAATAACTAATGTCAATGTGCAAGAAAAGTCATTGTTTGTCTACTCAAAGGATAAAAATGTCCAATGCCTGTGAGCATCGGCTAACCTAAAAGGCTGACAAACTTACAGATCACTGATTTAAGAGCTGAGCAAAGAAGAGCCGCTCTGTTCAAACCTCCACTCTCTCCTGTGTGAGCAAAGAAGAGGATTAAGAAGGACATTGTACACAAAGTCCAGCCGTGTCACATTAAACAGGCTCTCAGTCCCTCCTCCCAGAATACAAGTACCAACCTGTGTTAAACCACACCCGTCTACTCAGGTCTACTCAGGCATTTAGACAGAGCCTCTGCTCTGACACACGCGTTCCTCATTCTTAATCGCTTCATAAAAGGCCCGGTGTGGGAGAACTAGACAGGCAGGGCTAATAAACACTGCCAGAGGCTATAGGTGAGGCCAAGATACAGTGATACTTCTATCTTTATATATCTTTATATTTGATATACTACTAGTAGACGGCTCTATTCTCTGTTTTATTTTTCCTGTCTTTTCTACCTATCAAAAAATGTGACCTGACTCAAAGAGCTTTGCACAAGAATTCCAATGTGCAGGGACTGCTGGTCTCATGCACAAATGGCAAATAAAAATCTTGAATCTTGAATCTTGAATCTGACAGTATACACACATGTCATTACCTACAAAACAAAGGAATAAAAGGAGTGACATATGGCATATAAACTTTGTAATGTGTATTTAAAGGTCAGTAAACACACAGACAGAATTTCCTCATAATATTATTCTTAGTATTGAAAGTGCGTTAGTAAGCAGATAGTGAACAAACTAGACCTAAAAGCTTTGGTTTGATTTGACATTCTTGAATCTAATTTCTTGTAGATGGACCAGATGAACGCCACTAAAGGATTTTAATTGCTTGACTTTGCAAAACTATGCATTATTGTAATCATGCTGTTTATCTTTGGTGGAATTACATGCTGCTTTGTCTTGGCATTTCAGTGTTTTTCCCTGCTTAGAGAAATATGTAAGAATTTAAAGCAAAGTTCTACTGTGTTAAAGCCAATGTTTGTTAAGCAGCACTTTATGCTTTATGTACATTTGTTTGTTTTTTATCTCCCTTTAACAGTTTGCTCACAGGAGAATATCAATATCTAATGATGCGCAGCGTTTCTTACGTTATATTCTAAATGAAAAAGAATGGAGAAGGACAGCTAAAGCTGACGATGAGTTCTATGATGTGAATCATGCTGCAAACTTTTATTGCTCTTTCAGCCAGAAACTGTAGCTTATTTAGAATCAAACAATGTTGAAACATTTTTGTTTCATAACATTGACACTGAAAAAGAGAGAAGTTCAAATGAAGTGTCCTCCAGAAAGCAGTATAGTTAATAAGTTAGAAATATACTTGTGATTTAAGTTATTCATTCAGTAACACATCTATTCTTTAACAGATTGAAGTGCAATTCTCTATTTTCATTTAAGGCGTTACACTCTTTCCTTTTGTCATCTTTGAGCTAATTATGTTCTCTGCACTTCATTATGCCATTAGTTTTGCTATTGTACCCACTGTGCTGTTTGTATCACTGTGCTGTTTTTATCAATTCCTCTTATGAAGGTTTATTACAATGAGGAATATATTATTTCAAAAAAAGAAATATTTTTTAAATAAAACTACAGTATTTATGCTGTTATTGAACTGAATTACTGTACAAAGCATTGCTACTATGTCATCAGGCCTATAGAAAGGTGTGAGAGGACAGAACTGACAGTTCCTGACAATTCTTTTTGCATATACTGTAAATGCAGACCAGCCTAACTTGCCTTTTTAATTTGCACTTCATGTGTACAAATGAAGCTTATCACAGCAAATAAAACTAGAAGACTAGTCAAGAGATTTAGATATCGGCCCCTTTTTTCTAATTCCTTTGGTAATGGGGGAATTAATGTAATACAGAAACCTTAAATCTTGTTTTTGCTTTTTAATTTTGCATTTATACTTTTCAATGTTTTCCCCCCACCCTTCTTTAGTTCTCTCATGTCTTGGTAAATGATCCTGCAGTTTTAACAATTAAACTACCTCTTTAATATAAAATTGATCTGAAATGTTTGAGCACTGAATATTGAGCTCTGAATATTACAGCTGGCTTATTTTATACCACAGTCTGTTGTATGTTGTTTTGGACGTATGGTTCTAGGAAAACCATGAACATGTACATAATTCTTTCGATGCTCTTAAATGCAAATATTTATCAAGTACTTTTCAATTCTCCTGTCATACAGTCTTTGTTTTTTTTTTAAATTACAGTGGTAGTAGAATAACACCTTTTCTGTTTAATTTGATATTAAAAGGCCAATGGTAAAGTAAATGCCAAATAGGTTTGTCACACAACTGTGTGGATGTGACTCTTTACTGGTGTTTAGGTTGATATTTAGTGAAGAATGGGTGCTGGAACTGGGGACAGGTTAATTTTGGCCCATGTCATTCAGCAACAACCCAGAGCTCCTATTGATAGACGCAGCTGTCTCTTTCTGCTTGTGTCCAATCAGAGGCATGATTTAAATACAACCAACACCTGTCACTCACAAATTACAACCAGCACAGACTGAGGGAATTTCTCAAGATAAGAAGAGGCCATTTGTGTATGGGCACAAAGCTACTATATATATTTAATGCAGACAATATGAAACATTCCAGATCCTATTAAACCCAAGAACATTCTACAGGGCAACTAAAAGCAACACTGAATAACCAGCCTAGCAGCTTTAAAGCACAAATTGCAGATTATTATATTAACGCAGTGCATGTATTTGCTTCCTCTCATACAAGGAGAACTGTATTACAAGGTGTGGTTGAAAAGGTCAGTCATCTGGCCTTAGAGTAAACTAGCATAATGCTATGCCCCATAATCCCTTCATCCACACAATACATTCCTATCATGGATCTCAGGGACCATCTAACTGTACTCACTCCACACATGTCCTTTCCACAGCTCATTTAAATTGGTTCATAAGAGCAGCTCAATCTTAACATTTAAAGATCAATGCTAAATAGAGAGCAAATGATGCTTGACATGGGCTGTGCAAACAGTGGTTAGTGACTCCTGGGCTTCATATTTTCAAAACATTTGTTTGCCCCTTTTATACAACAAGCAATGTGTTTTGTAAACACAATTAAAAGCTTCTTTGTTAACAAACAGCCAGGATTTGGTTGGGTATCAAATGGCACACCTGCCTGCCTTTGTCACTGAGGGTCCATGTCTCCATCTGCCATACTTGCCATTAAGCATGCCTTTGTTAGTGATGGCCTTTTGTATTTGGGTTATGCCTGGTATCATTTCCCAGCAGCTCTTGAAGTGATTCCCTCTGGTCCTTCATAGCTCAGATGGCAGGAATGTTTTAATTGCATTCCCGAGCTTGTAGAAGGCATTACAGACGTCAGTTTACTTTGTCCGACGGGACGTAGAGAATTTTCCTATAGCCCCGCATAGCTTTGTATAATAAGAACAAAACTGTAATGTGGAGATGAGCACATGCTCAGTTCTCGTCAGCCAATACATTCATACAGTGAAGTATGATTCAGTTGTAGCTCAACTTTTTCTTACTCATTGCTTACTGAAAGGAACAGAGACATTTTGGGTCGATCGCTGCGAACAGAAACATTTAAAACGTTCTAAGTGTTTCTAAGTATTAGAGGAGATCATTTATTATGAGTCAAAGAATATGCACAAAAGAACATAAAGAAGAAAATAAAAGCTTAAGATTTTTGCATGTGTGTCATTTCTTGTCATTTATTAATGGAAAATGTAAATGCTGTAAATGCATATAGATGTTCATTGTGTGTGTGTGTGTGTGTGTGTATAGATAGATAGATAGATAGATAGATAGATAGATAGATAAATAGATGGATAGGTAGATGGATAGATAGATAGATAGATAGATAGATAGATAGATAGATAGATGAGAGAAATCATTAGAATTAAATGAATAATTGTGTGATTTAATTATATATCATGTAATTGTGCAATTACATGAGAACTGTGTAGTATAACAGCAGCAATATCCCTCTTCTAGGATTATCAAGCTCTTCTGGGATTATACAGCTTGTCTAATTCAAACAACATTCCAAAATAACCTCTTGCTTAAGACAAGAGAGTGCATCTGTCGTATGTGTCTGAAAAAGGCGCTCTTGGCATTCCTTTACAGATTTCAGAAGTAGGGGACACCAAAGGTTAGGGCCTTGGTCTGGGTCCTAGAGGAGCTGAAAAAGGTCCAGAGAAAAAAATAGATCCCTGTGCATCTGTCCAAAATCCTCCCTCCACAGTCCAAGGACTGAGCAATTTCACACTGCACAGGGTCACATGGTCACAAGAGGACCCTATAAAAACACACTTCCATGTACAACCGCTCCCTCTTCTAACCACCAGCTGGGCTGAAGTAAGGCTGTTCCTCATTCTTTCTCCTTCTCAAAGACCGAGGCCACCTCCAGCACAATGTCTGACACCGAGGAGATTGTGGAGGAGTATGAGGAGGAAGAGGAGGAAGAAGTGTTCGAGGAGCAAGAGGATGTAGAGGAGGCCCCTCAAATTGAGGAGATGGAAGAACCAGAGGAAATGCAAGAGGTGGAAGAAGAGGAAACGGAAGTGGAGGAATCCAAGCCCAAACCCAAGATGTATGTTCCGAACATAGCGCCTCCCAAGATGCCTGATGGCGAGAAGGTGGACTTTGATGACCTCCATCGAAAACGCCTGGAGAAAGACTACAATGAGCTGCAAAGTCTTATCCAGCTGCACTTCAGCAACAGACAGAAGGAGGAAGATGACTTGGTTGCCCTGAAACAACGCATTGAGCGGCGGCGTGCGGACCGAGCTGAACAGCAGCGTGTCCGGACCGAGCGGGATAAGGAGAGGCAGGCCCGACTGGCTGAGGAAAGGGCACGGCGCGAGGAAGAGGCTGCCAAACTGCGGGCCGAGGAGGATGCCAAGAAGAAGAAGCTCCTCAACAACAAGTCATTTGGTGGTTACCTGCAGAAGGTAGACCAAAAGAAGGGCAAGAAGCTGACAGAACGTGAGAAGAAGACCAAGGCCCTCATGGAGCGGCGCAAGCCACTGAACATCGATCACCTGAACCAAGACAAGCTGGCTGAAAAGGCTCGTGACCTCTGGCAGTGGCTGCAGCAGCTCCATGCCGATAAGTTTGATCTTGCCGAGAAACTGAAAAGGCAGAAGTATGACATCAATGTGCTGCGCAACCGTGTCAGCGACCACCAAAGGTACTCGAAGGCAACTAAGACGACCAGGAAAAGCTGGAAGTAAATGCTCTGTTTAAACAAGTGGGCTGTTAGCATGTAAAGAATGGGGTGGCAGAAGATTTTATAACATCAAGGTTTAACTTCATTCAGCGTGGAAAGAACTCAACCTGATGTCGCTGAACACAGATGTAGAAGAAACTGCCCCTTTCAATTCAGCGCTCTGTTCTCTGATCCAGAGACAAGGTTCGACCATTTACAAAAATCTGGTGGTTAAAGATAATAGTTTGACACACTTTATGAAGGATTTTTTGGTTTTACTATGTATTATATGTGTATTGGAGCTTGTTTATCTTATGATGTTGCTGTAGGTAACTGACTCATAGTAATTCTGATGTTATCCACAGATCATTTCATTTCTACCTGGGGGGTGGGGGGGGGGTGTTAGGCACGCCTGCTGCATGTGTTAACTCATCATACTCGACAGCTCATTTAAAAATGAATGTTAATATGTGCAAGCAGGCACCATTTAAAAAATGTCTTTACAAACACCTGAGCTCAAATAAAACATTCAATTTTGGCTGTTTTAGAAGTGTTTGTAATAGAATCTACTAACAGCTTCCTCTCTCCTTTGAGGGTCTTTAATATCAGTAATAAATGACGCTCACACCTTCCACACCTAAGTGGAAGTCATGACTTAGACTGTACACATTCAGATCTATGAGTGAATGGCAGTGACTGAACAAAAATATACTATGGAATGTCACTACATCAGTTTAAAAATGGTTAAAACTAAACAAACAATTGGACTGACAGCAAGGTTCTGGCTTTAATTAATTAACTGAAATGAGCCAGAGAAAATCCTATCCCAATTCGACAGCTTAATCACAACATCCCCATCTTCTCATTTGCATTTGCTTCTCCAAACCTCAGCCATCAGTGTTCTTACTGACAGTTT
>JBBPDC010155341.1:0-19954 GCA_037974485.1 Hemigrammopetersius urotaenia | reverse complement strand
TAAAGTACCGAACCGATAAGTGGTATCGAAAGAAGTAGTAATACCGTTAAAACCTTAACGATACCCATCCCTAGTCAGGACTATCTGTGAGAATTTGGGGAAATTATACATTCTTTATCTACAACCTCCTACAAATTTCCTCCTTCATATCCCATTCTTTTCATTCCACTCTTTGCGTATTCTTTGACTGTTTAGCAAGATTAAATTCCCTACTAGACCTCAAATCAACCCATTTTAACCCACTGAAGTCACTGTTACTGTCAGTGATGATAAAAATTCTTTTTATTTTCTTTTTTTTTTTTAGCAGTAAAATAATGTGTTTATCACTGGTTGACATCAAAACAAATGGAGAAAAAAGTCCCAGATGCTGAATTAAACCTACCCATGGGATGCAAATTGAATCTGAACATAATTCACTGTGCAACAATTGGAGAAAGCACATTTAATGATCTAATACAAACCGAATATAGCAAAACAGTTACATTTGGCACATGATCTTATACAGACAAATATGTAGCTCACACTAGAAAAGCTAAACTTACATAAAGATCAACCAGAAGATTTTTTTTCTGTGTTGTTTAAGTCTTTCACATGAACATATAGTTGTTCGCCTAAGTGCTCCACTTGAAGATAGAGTTTGTTCGAAGACAGTGAGGCTCTCAGCAGCTCCGACAGAGGAAGTTCGTTCAACCACTTAGATGCTAAAACTGCATGTCTTCGACCTTTGAAAAGCGGTGGGTCAGGTCAGGCTCCGCTTGATTTTTCGGAAGGGTGAGCTGTGACCTATTGCTGATAGGTAAAGGTGGAATTAGACTTTTTGGGTCTGTAAGCAAGTGTTCACAGTGTAAAGCCTGTTAAGGATCCACAGTAGTGGAGTAGTGTATGAGAATCGTGGTGTTTTGAAGACCAGATGAGCTGCAGAGGCTGGAACCCCCTAAGGCGAGAGACAGCCAAAAGTGCGTTGTAGGAAACCAGTCTTGAGATGACAAGTGACTGGATGTGACTGGATGAGTATCTGAGTGGTTTCAGTGGTGGAGAAAGGGCAAATTGCTATGATGTTAGAAAGAAGGTACCTGTATGTTTGGGAGAGATTACTAATATGAGAGATCTTCATTTAAGATGACACAAAGATGACAGTGATGACAGCTTTTCAAAACGTGATGCCAAGATCAGGTCTTAGGGATGCACCTGAGATTTAGCTTCAGGTGATGGGCTGTCATCCAAGAAGAAATGTCATTCAGACATGCAGAGATCCGGGTCAAGATCTGAGAGTCATTGTGAGGAAAGGATGAGTGTCGTTCAGCATAACCATGTAAACCATGTAAGGATATAATTAGAGGTGGGCATAGATTATTTTTTTAAATCTAGGCTAATCTCACAGTAATATTGGAATGAATCTAGATTAAAATGGCTCATTTGAATTCTGCCGAAGGTCTGAAGCCCCCCACCCCAAAATGATCCCAAGCCACCCTAAATATATAGTCATTATTACTATTATAGTCATTACTACTATTTTTAAATTATATATACAAACATTTCATACAAGATATCACTGAGCACAGATACACACTTTACAAATAGAAACAAGACTATGAATTGAAATTAAAAATAATAAGTCTAGCTATCATTATTGAATTAAAATGATGTACTGGCTGTTTAAGCTGCAGTAGGTGGCAGGCAGGCATTAGGACCCAGGCGAAGCTACACGGCGCTGCTTGTTTGCGAGTAGCAACTGGAGCCCGTTAATATTTCTCTGGTAGCGCTGTTTGTCCTCAGTTAAACAGAACAATACTATGAGTGTCCATAACGGTTCATTGCTTAACTTAACTTTTCACCAAACCTTTCCTTTCACTTAAGGCAACAAGTATTCAGCCCTCTATACACAATTCCTTCCTACAACAAGTCCTAGTGACGTCCCTGTTTCACAGTAGGATCTGATGGTATGAAAAGCTGCATAAAGATCTAAAAGACAATAATAACTTGTAACTGTTAAAGCACTGTTACTATTTCCCACCTCTTTGTGATCCTGAAGAAGAGTGTCTGAGTGGTGTAATGTTAGCAGTTTAAAGTTCAAATAAGGTTATAAGGAAAAACAGCATTTGAATCTATTAGCGGCTTCCCACAGTGCTTTTTACAGAGAGATGCCTCAAGATTCACTCAATAATGCCTCAATAAAAACAAAAACACAACAAACAATAACTCTTCCAGTACTGAGATGAGATCAGGTTCATCATAATGAGCACTGGGGCATGGGAAAGAAAAGCGGAGAAAACAAAACACGCACAAACCCGAGGTAACCATAAAGCTAATCGTGCGGCTCTAATATGATTCCTGCAGAGGCGGAGCAGTTGGGGGGAGAAAGGGTGCCAAGAATAAATAAATAAAGACTCAAAACAGAACAGAGGGATGTGACAAGCTGAATGATCATACTGAGACTGGGGACAAGTGGATGCTTCAGTGTCAAAGCCATCTGGAGAGCAGTGTGTGTCCAACTACCTCAAAACTAATAAAATGAAACCATCAATAAATCTACCATGAAATATGTAGTTGTAGTTACAGTGAATAAATTCTCTCTCTCTCTCTATATATATATATATATATATATATATATATATATATATACACACACACACACACACACATATATATGTATGTATGTATGTATGTGTATATATATAGGCCCCGGCACCAACATCTACCCACCCCCCGGGACCCTGGCGTGCACAGCCTAATGCCCAAGAGGTTTTTCTAGCATTTCTTGTGATGGGTAGGTACAAAAATGTAAAGGGCACAGAAACAAGATCGAACAAGCTCTCGTATTCCATTTTTGCTGGTTTTGGACTATGCTTTCAATTGTGTGCTTCAACAAAGCTGCCCTTTTACATGCATCTGTACCCAGTCACTCTGTACAATAAGTAATTAAAACCAGAGCATCAATGGTTTCTGAACCAATACTGGTGCATCTTACCAGACCTGAAAAAATGTGACGCATATCATCTTTGATTGCATTAACCCATAAAAGTAGTAATGAGGTCCGACACTGAGGTCAGGTTGAATTATTACTTCTGAATCATAAACTCCATTCCAGTGTGAACCAAAGGCATTGGATGGAACTTGATTAACCTAGAAAATAGATTCAATGTTCCACAGCCAAATTTGTGAACATTAGATGAGATAAAGAAACATGGGTGACTGTGATTATGCACAAACCAAAGCATACGCATCTTGTTATTCATATTTTCTTGGAATGTGTAGCATATCATTCCTGATGTCCTGGTTAGGGCCAGGAAATTATAAAGTAGTGCAAGACAACCTTTTGGTACTTGTGACGGTGCTTGCTAAAGTCGTGCTGCAGCCTGACTGGTGTTCCATCAAAGCTGTAAAAATGTCTTGTATCCAAACCTAATAACAATAGAAGGCTACAGGGGCTCTGATGGCCTAGTGGTTCGGGCGTTCACCTTGTGATCAGGAAGTCGTAGGTTCAATTCCCAAGACTGCAAGTGGCACCACTGAGGTACCCTTGAGCAAGGTGTGGTACACTGCTCCATGAGAATCAATCTCACTGTGTACTGTGATGTTTTCATGACCGAATGATCACTTTCACTACAGTAACCATAACATTCATCAGTTTCATTCTACTTGTGGCAGCCATATGAATGACCTTTTTCTTAATATCAATTTAAGAATGATGGTGGTGCTCTGAACAATTAAGGACTGTATAATACTTATGAAATGAATATAACTGACTTTGATTCCCAAGTAATTCCTAGTAGTATCCTTGCATGATTTCGAGCAGCTGGTGCCCTATTCACCCTGCAATCAGGAGGTTGTAGGTTTGATTCCCAAGACCGCTAGGCACCTCTGAGATACCCTGAGCAAGGTATTGTCCCCACACGCTGCTCCCCAGATGCTGTGTTCCTGGCTGCCCCCTGCTTCACTTGTGAATGGGTTAAATGCAGAGGAAGAATTTTATGCTCTTCACTGTGTGCTGTGGTGTGTTCACATTTGACAGAATGGTCACTTTCACATATTCATAAACATCAATTTGGAGTTAGTACTTTTTGGAAGCTTTTCCACAAGATTTTGAAGTGTTTCTCACAGAATTTGTGCCCATTCATTCTGTAGAGCATTTATGAGGTTGAACAATGATGTTGGAGGAGAAGCCCTGGCTCACAATCTCCAGTTCCAGTTTATCCCAAAGGTGTCAGATGGGGTTGATTATGGGCGGGCCAGTCAAATTCTTCCACATCAAACTCATCCATCTCATCTTTATGAAGCTTGCTTAGTGCACTGGGAATAAGAAAGGTTCTTTACCAAACACTGGCTCCACAAAGCTGAAGCACGGCGTCATTCAAAATGTCTTGATATGCTGAAGCATTAAGACTGACCTTCACTGGAAGTAAGGGGTCTAGCGCAAACTCAGGGGTTCCAATAATTTTGTCCATATAGGTGTAGCTTACTATACATTCTGTATTGCACACTTGGTAAAATATGGCACTTTCTGCACTGTGCATACAAAAGCATATTCTAAATTCTGTACTGTTCATTTAGTACTGAAAATTGCCTGTATATTGAATCCAAAGCTCTATCCTCTAATACACTGATGCCTGAATCTACAGGGTTTTTTTTCTAAGCCCAGGCACTGCTCTTGATCTAATGGCCACTGAGTAGAATCCTGATAAGCTAAACGTGGTTGTAATTAAGACATGCACAGATCTCCAAATCTCCAGGTTTCAACTCACATGCTAATGCAAGTCTTGGGGGATGTCTATATTAGCAATGCTCTTTACTTTAGCCACATGCTTTCCTGCTTAACCATATCAAACATATCCTTCACCTGTGTTGCAATTTCTGTTAACTTATTAATACCTGCCCCTAGAGTAGTTGGACTTGTGAGCTACTGTGTTTTCTATGACTATTTGAAACAAGCCTTTCTTGTTGGATGTATTGCAATGTTTTCTAACTTAGAATGGAATTAATCTAGAAAATAAATTTATTGATTTGCTCCCTTAGAGTGATAAAAGATCAGATATATTTGTGCTCATCTTTGCTTACTCAATATGGTAACTTGAAAAACAAAATTAAAAAAATAAGAAATAAAAGGGATGTACTGATACCAGCATATGATCATAATTACAAACAGGGTAATATGGTGCACTGGTGTAAGGTTAAATTAGGTTAAATTAGTATTGTTTTATGTCATATAAAGCTTAGATAAAGAAGCCAATGAAGCACTAATAATAACTGCTGTGGCAGTAGATGTTTATTGGCTTCTACATGATGTCTTTTCTCCACAGATGAGCAAACATTTTAGTTCCTAAGAATAGTACATTGAGAACAAAGCAGTTTCTTTTCATTATTTTTAGCTGCATATCCCTTTTTTTGCAATTAGGTCCTTGACAATGCACCCATATTAAGCCATTAGTATTTCCTAATAGACATTGCAAGGTTGTTGAATTTAATAGTTGACTTGTCGTCGATATCAGCTTGGCAGATGCCGTGGTCTAAAAGGTGCGAGATTTGCAGTTTTTGCTCCATTTCAGATATTGTTAAATTCAAATGGCCTGTACACAAAGTTACACAGTCTGCCTGAAGTACATGCTAAAATCACCACATATTTCAGAAACGTTTTTAATGGCTATTTGCACTTCTGCGTAGCGCTGCTGTGCATCCCATTGAAAACAAACAATTGTGCATCATTTTAAATGCCAGTGGCAAGCATGCCTTTCCCACGGAGCAAAGAGAATTGGCCCCATCAAAAGGAACAAAAAAGGATCATGCCTTTCTGTTTTTAAAAAATGTTCTGACTGGTACAACTGCTTTTCCTGTGCACAGTCATTAAGATGCCCTATGATTGGTTGCTTTGCAATTATTTCAATAGAACTCTCAAGTCAAAACAGGCAGTTCTTAGGAGGCTGTGATTTCACACAACCTGGTTGCATCCTGAGTAGCATTTTTACAACAGTGAATAACTTTGGGTTTTATGTTTAGCTTAAAAAGCCTAAATGTTCTGCTCCTAGGTATACACTGCAGTTTTTTCTAACGCTCTGTTAATGGCTCTGGCCTCTGCTATTCAAGTGTGGCTCACAGCACAAAGAAGTGGATTAATTAGTTGACTAGTATGTACTAGAGTAACTGTTGCACTTCCAGTCCTGTTGTTCCTGATTTACTGTTCAATTCGTTCCTGATGCAGCATGACAAGTGTCTGAATGGTGATTTCAGGCACAACCGCTAGGTTCCATCCCCTAATACTGAGGGAATTTATAAAGGAAAAAAATCTTAATTGTAATATTTATAATTCTCTACAACTTAAATTCTGTGACAAAAGATTTTGATGAGGTTATTCTGAGCAGGCTTTTATTCTACAAACTCTCACTTCAGTGCGTATCCTCTTGAATCTACAGTGATTGTGTGCATATTGTCAATTGACACCTTCTCTACCAACAATAGGCCTCTATCAGTCAATTTCAGAAGCTTACACAGACAACACCGGCGTAGTGTGTAAGGATTTTTTTCTTGCTTTCTTTCAAATGCAATTTAAATCCTTCTACATGCTGTCTGACGCACAATATCTAGCAACTAGCCTAAAGTGTGTAAGCTAGCTTTCCTTCATCTACCTGCTAGCCTCTCACTACAGCTTCTTCAATCGTCTTCATCCCTCACATCCCCCCTTGCATGCCTCAACCAAAGACTTTTTCCTGTGAACAAGGACTGCCATCTCTAAAGCCTCATCCAAATGATTGAGCGGAAGTCCCATGGGTCCACCAAAGCCGTCTGTACTTATGTTCAAAGCCTGCCGTTCTGCTAGCTCCTGTGGTCAACAGCTATTAGTGTGCACAGAAAGCTAACAGTCACTAGTGCTTAGCGAAACCTGTGTTTTACCCTCGTCATCTCTTAGGCTAATTAAAATGAACAAACATGGGTAACAACGGAGCTAATTAAGGAGCTGTGCTACACTAACACTCTAGCACTCAGATGAAGCTTTGAAATTCTCAAGAAAGACCCGATTCCCATCGCTCTGCTAGGACTCACTGGGCTTCATCTTGCCCATTTTAACACGCTCGAGGATCAGCTTTCAGAGTGCTTTTTTCTGAGCCATAATGCAACCCTGGCAGGACAAAAAAAGATAAAAATTCAAACGATCAGAGTAAAGGAGGGCAGCACTATAGCCAGAAATGTGTGTTGAAGCTGTATAAGGCTTACTAAGAAAAGGCCTACATACAGTAGTAAGACATTTTCATTCCAAAATGGTTAACATCATAGCATTTAACTTGCAATAGTTTATTTAATGTGAAAACTGCACATTTCCTACTTACCAGACTAATAAAGGGTTATAATATAGATCATATTATTACTGATTTAATATTACAAATAAGGACATAAACATCAGATGAATGGGGGAAAAATCTGAAAAATTGAGCTCCAGGTCCTGGACACTCCTTAAACATGACCATCCTGATCTCCCATCATGAACAGGTCTTGGATGACAGTATGGTATATAATACAAAAAGCTGACAAAAATTAATAAGCCATACACCGGTAGTAAATCAGCACCATTGAGAAGTATATGGAGTACGGTCACAAGCAATGTCCACTCGTGTGATAAAACTAATACGATTTTTGCTAATCTAAGCAGCAAGGCAACACCCCTTAAGCACCTTGTCGCTTGAGGCTTGCAAGTAACACATTGCTTGAAATTATGACATCGTGTGCTGATATAATGTTAGCTAGATATAATAGCAGACTCCCAACGTCTTTTGTTCATGCAGAGAAAAAAAATGTGGCTCTATGGAGAAAGAAGCGTGAGGGGCTCGCCTCCCAACTTCCCAGGCTGCTAGAGCCTCCTGCTCCTTCACGGCTGGGGGGTCAATGCTTTTCCTCATTTTCCAACCCAGTGCATCCTGAGACTGGAGAGGTTTCAGTGCGATCTTTCCACAGCAGGACCACCCAAATCTTTCCAACATGGCATATATTTATCATTGGTTATAGACACCATTATCACGGTCATAAAAACTCATTTTAATTGGCACCAAGATGCATTGTAATAATGTCAGTTACCTCTGCATCTAGTGATAAGTACATAAATAAAAGGAAGTATCAACACCTATACCTGGTGCACTTAATATATGTGTTATTTTAACTTTATATTAACTTTAATTAGCAGCAATCCATTATTCCATGTTGTGATGCTACAATTCATGCCATTAAGGTTAGTCTTGTAAATAGTCACAAATCCTGTTGTCTCACCTGATCTGAATAAATCAAGGAAGGCTCCAGTTAGTCAGTATAGTCAAATGCCATGATCCCCACAAGCACTCAGACCCAAACTGACCCGTCTACTTGTGACCCTGGAACTCCTGATAAAATAGTCTCTGAGTTTTATTTTGACATACCTTGTAAGCATTGGCGCTGAAACCTTACAAATGCTTCTGCGCCCTTGCCTGTATGTACAGTGTCTAAAACTGCACCTTAGCCTAATGTTAGCCTTATATGTTCAGCTTCATTCAGGTATATAAGGTGGATGTTAAAGGGTGGCCAGTACTTAATACAGCTGATCAAATAAAAAAAAAAAAAAAAACCCTGTTCAAGTCAGGACCTACTGAAACTGGCAGTGTGTTTTCCTGGAGTTTACACATGCAGCAGCTGTGAGGTGTGAGCATCCACAGCAAACAGAAGCAAACAGTAAACCACTCCATTTACCCAAAAGATGCTGACTTCCATTGGCGGCAGGGGTAACTTCTCCGACTGAGAGGGGCGATAAAGTCGGCTTGTATATCTGTGACTTCAGGGGGCAAAGAAGCATGTCGTCTTTGAAAGGGGAGAGAAAGAGAGAGAGACATGTTCAGCGTTTTTATTCGTTTCCTTCAAATGAAGAATCTCAGCTCTCAGTGTATCACTATTGTTTCAGAAAAAGGCGGGAATGGAGTTCAGCATCAGACATGGAAGGTGCCGAATCAGAATGGTGTGTAAGTTCAGGGACAGTGGTGGCGGTCCATCCCTGAGGTGAGGAGATGCAGAATAATGGTGGGAAACCAAAGAAAAGGACACGGTGGCATTGATGCATAGAATATGGCAGACATCAACATCCAACATCACAGTCCCCAAAATACCACACTACAACCCAGCATCACCATACCAGAGCTGACTCTTTACTCTTCCTGGCAGAAACGCATGCTCTAGAATTGAAGGTCTTATCTGAAAAGTCAAATTACCTGCTTTAAAAAAGACAAATGCTTATGATACACGTATTCAAACTACGCTTTCTTAGAAAAGTGAAACAGCTCTTACCTTTTTGTTGTGGCAGCAGGTGGATATTCTCCATCAGTTCATTTTTTTTTTCTGCATTGCATCTTCGCAGCTTAGCTAATGTTGTTCTGCAGCAGGGTTCATTCACTGCTCCTAATTCTGCAAGCTTACTAGGGCTATGGTCAGAACCTTTTAACTAATACTTGTGCAATCTGTTGCAACATACCATACATGCGTGTATTAGCAGCAGAATGAAGCAGTGTGAAGCAGCAGAATCTCACTACCATTCTGGGCAGCTGGTAGCCTAGTGGTTAGGGCATTCGCCCTGCGACCAGAAAGTCTGGGTTCGATTCACAAGACCGCTAGGCACCTCTGAGGTACCCTGAGCAAGGTACCGTCCCACACACTGCTCCCCGGGCGCTGTGTTCATAGCTGCCCCCTGCTTCACTTGGTGAATGGGTTAAATGCAGAGGTTGAATTTCGTGCTGTTCACACTGTGTGCTATGGTGTGTTCACGTATGACAAATGGTCACTTTCACTTCACGTCCAGTTTGCTCCCTGTCAGTGATGCACACACAGACTAATTGAGTGCTGGTCCCCAAAATGCAATGTTCTGCACTGCATGATTAGAAAAGGTCTGAGATTTATCTTCATCATCTACTCAGTCTAATGAGAAACTCCAAAGCCAACCCATACATGGAAACATTTCATACAGTATATATTTCAAAGAATATTTGTTTTGTTTGCTTGCAAAAGAGCATGGAGACAGGTCAGAATAAGTAGGGGTTTTAGCCATTCAAGGTTTGACTGAAAGGCCAAGTAGCAGCTTGAGACATTTTAAGCCAAGAAATCATTGACATTAAAAGAGCAACAACATCCAGTATGTTGTCAAACCATTCGGTATTCTTCATTCTGTTCAATACACACAAGTGAACTGCTGTATTCCTGATGCGCCTCCCAAAACTTGCTTGCAGACTACACACGTACATTGAGATCCACAGACCATCCGTGGAGCCTATCTGCATTTCCCTGGAGCTCATCAATGCCATGTATGCAAATATGAGCTGTGAAGGAGTGAGGAAATGGAAAAACAAACATTCTCTTAGCTCTGACGAGACAATGGCGAGCGCTGGCGAGACACACGGCAGCAAATCTAAAGAGGTGCCGTCATCTTTCAAATCCTCTGGGTGGGAACACTTTAGGCATCAGTGGTCAATACCATGACAAAAAGCCAATTCTGCAAGCATTGCTTGTCGGCTACTCAGGTGGAACCACTTCTAACATGATGTCTCATTTATGTCAGTCTCATCCAGTCATATAACCTTGCAGGTGGACCAAGAAGCATCTGTTCCTAAGCAAAAAAAAATATATTGCTACTGCCTTCCAACAGCAACCTGCGCAAAATTCAGAAAAAACAACGACGAAAGCAGTGGGAATATTCATGGCCCAAGATTAACAGACATATTTGATAGATATTGAGTTTAAAATTTTTTTCCTATCAGATGATGAAATCAGTGTCCCCTCTTGCACATATTTCAGCAGTATTTCCTGAACTTTGTGAAATATAACGCAGAAAAACTGAAAATGAACCGACAGGTGTGTACCCTATGCATTTATAATACAGAACGCAAAGCAGTAATTTTTCTCACCTTAATTGCACACAGCAGAGACATTAACCAGGCCTGGGCAGCATTAACCAGGCCTGGGCAGCATTAACCAGGCCTGGACAGCATTAACCAGGCCTGGACTGCATTAACCAGGCCTGGGCTGCATTAACCAGGCCTGGGCTGCATTAACCAGGCCTGGGCTGCATTAACCAGGCCTGGACAGCATTAACCAGGCCTGGACAGCATTAACCAGGCCTGGACAGCATTAACCAGGCCTGGACAGATGCTTTTTTCTGAACATTTTAGTTGTGGACAGGCAAAATAGCTAAGCGTTTAGAGGAATGGATGGATTGAGGGATGGAGGGATGGATGGATGACAGATGGATGGATAGATACATAGATGCAAACATACATAGATAGATGAATGGAAGACCTAGATAGATGATATCTACCTTTCATTCATCTATCTATCATTCATCAAATATATCCATCGATCATTCATCTATTTATCGATCTGTCCATCCATCCATCATCTATTCCTCTATCATTCATCTATCCATCATTTATTATATAAAGATACATTCTAAACTGTATTTTTATTGTACTGTTGCATCCCTAACAGATATAGCTGAAGGTAATATAGTGATTTCCATTTTTCTTCTGAATGTTCCTATTTCTTTTCCTCAGAAAGTCATATTGCTGAATATGAGAAAAGTATATATTTTCCTTTGTTTAGTTTTTATGTCAAGACATCAAATTAATTCTGGAAGGACTGTAGCCTATATGCCTATATTTTTCTGATGAATAGGAACCTAGATAGTGTGAAAATCGTCAGTGCCGACCAGCATGTTAGGAAACTAAGAGCCAGTCATTACACAACTGCTCATTACGTTTGACCTGCGGATGAATGACTACTAATGGAGACTGGACCTTTGGAATATCCAAATTACAACCGGCTGAATCAGCTCTTATGTTTGTCTCATCTGTCTGTCTCTCACCCACACAGGGGGAGATGGAGGAAAGGGTGGGGGGTAGCAGTGCAGACAGATGGGAAGCGCTATATGCTCAGATAAGACCAGCTTTTGATGAGCAAAACCTGTGGAAATGACGGACAAAAGCAGGTCAGACACTGGGAGCTTTGAGATAACAGCGAGGGTGGTAATAATATGACCCATTTGTAATTTATTGTCACTGTCTAAAAAAATTAAGCATCCATCATTTTTCCCCCCATTCTATTTTTCCACACCGTTTGAACACAGTAGACAGCCTTAATATTGAGAAACTTTCATGATGAATGAATCAATAAAATATTCCAAAATGATTTATTTTTTTCGACTGATAGTAGAAGAAAAGGCTGATTTTCCCCTCTTCAGTAAAGTTACTATGTTGGTGATCCTTTTCCCTTTGGTTGCCACAATACACACAATATGGACAAAAGTATTGGGACACACCTGTTTGCAGAGCTTGGGCTTGGCTCCTTACTTCCAGTGAAGGACAAGCTTAATGCTTCAGTACACCATTACAATTTGGACACCGCCATGCTTCCAACTTTGTGGACATAGTTTGGGGAAGAACCTTTTCTATTCCAGCATGACTGTGTCCCAGTGCACAAAGCAAGCTCCATAATGACATGATTGGATGAGTCTGTTCCAGTTCATCCCAAAGGTGTTGGATGGGGTTGAGGTCAGGACTCTGTTTGGGTCAGAGATTGTGAGCCAGACCTTCTCATCCAACATCAGTGTCTGAGCTCATAAATGCTCTACAGAATGAATGGGCACAATCTCCCACAGAAACTCCAAAAGCTTGTGGAAAGCCTGCCAAGATGAATAGCAAACGTTTAAGTGGCAAAGAGGGGGCCAACTCTATATTAAAGTCTATGTGTTTGAATGCAATGCTATTAAAGTCCCACACTCAGGCATCCCAATATGTTTCTACGTATAGTGTATATACAATAATTATATCGTATATGTATTATATATGCAGTGTACAGGCACATACACTTTACAGATACTACATACATGCTCCTCTACACAATCAAAAGTTTCTCAGTGTACGTATTCACTTCTAATATATTCAGTACAAATACAGAATCAAATGCAAACGGACATAATAGACTTAAACACAAACTCAGCTGTGTTTCATCACATTTCACACTGTCCACTGCACACATCTCTACTACCATTGTCACTGCTTCTAGTTTGAAATGCTGTTTATATTCTGAAGGAATAAACCTCAACACCTTTCTATAGGCTAACATGGATTTTCAAATAGTAGTTACATAGCAGCAGTAGTAGTAGTAATAACACAGGTCAACAAAAAAAAATTGTAACCATCAGAAACCACAACACACTTTTTAAAACCAGTATTTCATTTCAGTATCAGTCAGCATCAGTATCAGTCAGACAGGCCACACTGTGGCACAGATATAATGATCAGTGTCAGTCAGTTATTACTGTTTCTTCAAAAACACTCAGCATATGATTATTATATGATCCTTATACCAACTATCATGCAATATAGAACTAGCTTCATCACAAACACTGTACATGCGGGAAAAACTAAACACAGATTTGAAATCAGCATGAAAAACACTACAAATCCCACATAAACTTATCTCTGATGATTCTGACCTGTGCAATGAGAAACTACATGTTAAGTAATAAATGTACCTCAGATAAGTTATCGCCGCCTGTCCCATTACACTACTGTCAAAGCAGTAATGCACTGAGAACTGAAACTTACGTAAGCACATGGTATTGAACTCCAGTGTCACATATAATCTGTTTGTGCTTGTTCACACTCTCAACTTCTACAATTCTACACATGCCCCAACTGTAGCACACATCTGTGCATTTCAGTACGGTGTTCTGGCAACATTTTTGCTCAACTGCCACTACCTCCGTCTTCTCATGCTTTGCTAATGATATTTGCCAGTTGTTTTGAGAAACAGCATTTTTGACATCATTAATTTCACACAGAGATAAAAGATACAACGCAAATAGGCTGGTATAACTATTTTCAAGCTAATGTTAAAGTTTCGGCCTCAAGACACCAGCAAGCAAATTGAGGACCACTGCTATAGCGGTGTAATAGATATTAATGTAAACCACAGTGTATTAATGTCAGTTAAGTGTGAATCTGCATTTAAAATCGCAGCACCTGGCTGCTCTAAGGGCGATTTAATGGAAGTGTCTGGTTGGGTTATTGTCTGTGGAATTAGATCTCATGCTTCATCAGACACTAGAAAGATTCACAGAAGCAAGGACAATTTTAAAGAGAATGGTAAAATGCTATGATGCACGATGCACTCTGAATTACCTGCTGTAAAAGCACTTTTAATGTAAGACTCTTAGACTGTAAGAGCACAACATTTTCTGTCTTTTTAAAGTCAGAATTAAAATCGACCTTGTTAGCTCATTAGTCCAGCACAGCTGTCTGAAGTGTTGGCTTAATTGGGCATCATCTGAACGCCCCCATATGTTGTAGTCCTCTACATTTCTACTTGATATCCAGTTCCACTAAATGCTCTCCCTTTTCAGAGTGGCTGTCCATTCTGTCTCCCTCTAGCTCTCCATCAGTGGTCAGTTTCTGACCACACCAGCACTGTTCCTTGGATTTTTGGGATTCACAGACTAATCTAAAGAAGTCCAATTCAAATTACTTAGCATTTAAGTTCTTGGTTTGCTGGAATGAAAACCACCGCAGTTACACTGGCATCTTTGTGGATAAGGACGGGCATTGGGTAAAAAAAGGAAAGGTATTTTCAGATGTGGCCTGAACTTCTATAATATAGGATTATCCAAGAACCCTCAACTATAAAAATAGTGAAGAAAACATGCACGGCTCATTTCAAGACCGCAGGTTAACTGGTGAGAAGATGCAGTCGATTAGTAAAAAGAAACTTTTGATTTTAGCGCTAATTAGCTGAGGCAAACAGTATCAGGAGGCCAAAAACAGGCCTTTGTGGCTACAGTGGAAAACAAAATCCTGCTAAAACCTAAAATCTGAAACCATTAATCCATCTGAACTGTACATTCAATTCCATATCCACTTCAAAGCAAGTCTGTGAGTGAGGTGGAATTTAAATGAGCCACATTATATGATGTGCTTGCAGTGTATATATCCCACCCAAAAATTCCAGTAATTGAGAATACAGAATTGATATTTATTCCCTTTAATTCATCAGTGCCTCACAGTGCCAGACCAATGGCAGAAGCTAAAATCCCTATGCACACTCCTCCTTCCCTATTTCTACTCGCTGAATTATTCATTGGCGAATGCTAATATTTCCCTATTCAGTAGCAGTGTCAAGCACTTTGTGATTTGAATTATTTAGGTTTTGGCAGTTTGAAACTGTTTCAAGTCTTGAGACTCTGGTGGCATATCATCTGTCTTGCAGTATGCCATCCTAGGCCCCACTTGATTAACACTATGCTAACTCATACCACAAACACAAGCCCACATAAAACATAATGGGGAAATAAAGTCCAGTTTAGTTCACAAAATGTTACAGCCTTGAGCGTAAACTGCCTGGGTTCTTTAAACAAACCTGCTGTCTGACGATAAACCAAGATGCAATGGGGGTTAAGTCTTACTGAGCGCTGCTATAAGCCTCGTGTTATCGTCCCAGAGCACGTTCTAAAGTTACATAACCACAAACACACTGCCTCACTCTCCGAGCACTAAAATATTTCAAAAGGGTTGGCGAGCACTCAACAAAACCCAAGATTATCTGCTTCAAGGACTAAGTGAGGCTCAAAATGGCTCCATCAGCTCCAGAGAGGGGAACTGTAACTTTAGCAAAAGCCAGCGCTAGCTCCAAGCATTGCAAATAGCAACCATATATTCACCACACTACACATTTTGAGGAAAGGCGGGTAAATACATGAGCTTTGCTGTTTTGACAAGCAAAGCATATGAATACGCCACTAATACACAATTGTTAATGCAGCTGAACGAGTTATCTTGCCCTATTCCTTTAAAAATGCTCTTTCCTTTCCATCTGCCGCCGGTGATTTCTTTTCAAGTAAGATCACCTTCACCTGCCTAGACGGCAGTTCAAGCCCCACGGTCAACAGGGGTGGATGACCTGAAAGCTGCTTGTAAATTCTCATTAGCTCTGGGTCCCTGCTTCCATCAGCCGGCATTGATTTATAGTATCTTTCCAGCACCGGTGCTCCACAGCTAAGGAAGAAAAAGTGCCCCCAAAATAATAACTATAATACCTTATAGGGGGAAAAAAGGGAAACCCAGTCGTTATTTTCTGTAGCTGGCCTAACAGATCACATGGCACTGGCTTGCGGCTTAGAACAGGCTCACATACACATCACAACAAATCCTTCCTCTAGTTAAACCAATGCAGTTTTCCAGCAGACTTTCCAGTGAAATCCTCATAGGCCCCTCATGGCCAATATGCCATCAAATGTCTCTTAATTCCAGCTCAATTATTATCTCATTGAATCAAGTGAAGAAATTATGTGGAAGGTGTAACTCATTTGCAGTGGAGGAGCAGATGAGATATTTTATAATGATTTAGTTGTTACAGTTGTGTCTTATAATGTTTTCTTACGAATGAGATGAGCAGCAGAAAACCGATGATTCATACGTTGCAGTGGAGGAACAAGAGAAATTTCTGACCAGCGGCAATGGCAGTGAACCGAAGCATAACTTTCATTTCCAAACTTTTGCCATCAGCTGAAACAATAGAATTAACTAGATGTTCCATTTTTGGGTGCACTCAAAACTGAAAATGTACATGATGCAAATGTAAAAGAAAACACACCAAGAGAAATAGGAGTATTTTAAGAATAAAACAGTGACTAAAACCTTTGCCTCAGGGACACAGGCATTGCCACATAATTCTAGCCTCTACACAGTATCACAGTGTTTCCCCCATCATTAATTAGAGCAGAGACGCACAAGGGTGTAAATGGCAGCATGGTTTGTATTTGGAATGATCAGTTGTCATGTTTTGGCCAAGGTAAAATTTGCTATGCATTTTCAAATATAAACCACTCATTAAGTAAGGATCCCAAAACTGGCACAGTAATATTAGCTAACTTAACCCCTTCCACTGATTAGGCACTGGAATGGACATGACATGTTTAGTCTAAACCAATAAACACCGATTGGTCCCTAACTATCCAATCACAAAGAAATGCAGACTAGTTGCTCGATCAAAGGGAGCTTCAGCCATCACACAAGACAAGCATGACTTGTCTTGACTCACCAGCTGGATAAGAGGAGAAATAAGCACCATTTTTACCTCACATTTACATTCATATTAGCCTAATAAATTTGCATGTACTGCTATAGTATTAGGCAGCTTGAATATATTTAGTAATTGTAAAGCACAGGATTAAAAAAAAAAAAGGACATCAGATTATTTAGTGTCGGTATGCTACCATAGGCCATTCACTACCATAGTCAACACTTTTTTGAGAATCCTCCCATTAATGTGACACTTACTTTGAAGCCATAGTAGTTCTTCAAACAGTACACACCAGATGAGAACTTTGAATTGATGACACAACACCAACATTTACACCATGCAAAGGTTCAAAAACACTATTACAGGAGAAAACAGATCTTTAGTCTCCAGCTAACTATGAGAGTGATGAAATTGCCAAAAGTGTCCTTGTAGTGGAAAGCTGGAATGGATACTGGCATTTTTAGAAACACCATGTCACGGGTCAGATTCTTCAAGAACACATTTACATTTTGTCAAAAATTTGGGGAAAACCTTGATGTGTTCTTCAAAGTACATCCACTCTACAGTGCCTTTACAATGACAACAAAGAGGCCACCAGATGCAAGAGGATACACAGTACAGGAAAAACATGTGTGTTTTGTGACAAATGCAACATTCACCCATGCTTTGTGCCACACTGTAACTGCTTCAAAGCAGCTCATCGGAAATGAATAAATACATGATAATACAATCCAACTATTCAACACGCATACAGACCACACACACACACACACACACACTCATACATTCAAACAGACAGACATTCAGTTCAGATGTTCAAATGCAGACAGACAAAAAAAAAATGTTCAGTTCACATAAGATATATTAGTTACCTGATTACTATATTAAAATATGGCAATTGATTCTGAAACTGTAATGGTATATTACTGTTAAAATTACTCTGCTTGCATTTCTGTAGTTGACATTGCTGTGCTAATATGGCACAACGCACTTTATCATTCCATTTGCACATGCTACATTTTGCTGATACATTTATACAAATACATTAACCCCCCAGTTTTCTGCAGATCAGCAGTCATGAATTCAGTCACATGCTGATTTTTTTGAGAACAGAACTCAGTTTTACGCAGAAACCCCCACTATAACACAGAAACAGCAAATATCCTCCGCCTTTTTTGCTTTTTTGTGGCAATAAATATATTTTTTCTGGATGTTTTCAAACAAGGGGACCCATTCACCTCACGGCGGTGTCCCAATACTTTTGTCCCGTGAATTTCCGAGTTGCATATTTTGGCGGGGAAAGCACTCAGACACTTCCAACTCCACAGTTTGGTAGATCTCCAGGAGACCTTTCCAATTGGCCCTCATTTGTATTTTTGGCCTGAGCAGATCAGGGTATATTCCCCAAAAACCATTCACCTCGCCACGGTGTCCCAATACTTTTATCCTGCAACCTTCCGAGTTGCATATCTCGGCAGTGAATTTAAATTAAAAGAGGCGAATACAGATTTGCCTTTACATTTTCTTTAAAGGGTAATGCATTAAGCTGAGTTTAAAATGAAATTAAAGTGTTCTGGGGGCATATTTAGGGTTTACACTATAAAAACAGACATTTGTAGGCTTTTTTTTTTACCGAAACACGATTTTTCACTATACACAGGTTCTCTTGGAACGTAACCCCTGTGAAAAGCGGGGGATTACTATAAATATTTAAAAAACCCTCAAATTTTATTCGCTTATACATTTTATCTCCAACTTGTAGTGCTCCTTGTTTAAGTTACTTACTTTTAGATTTGTGTTTTAGAAATATTCAGATTTGGTTTTTTTTAACAATTGTACTTACATTTATATTATATCTACTGCACTAATTTCTACTTTAATGTGTTTCAGAGAACTGTTTGCACAGTCAAAAGGAGCGGTTCAGGACACATTTCACTGTGTGTTGTACTTGTATGACTATGCATGTGACGAATAAAGAATCTTGACGTAAATATCAGCTGGGTAAAAAGTCCTACTAACTAACAGAGTCCAGAGCGGTGTCTAGCTGTTGTATTCTACTAATCACTGAGTGCTTTCATTGATGACTTCTAGGTCTTCAAGGTCATTTTTTCTAAAAATCAAAGAGTATTGAATTATGTTGCATTCCTGAACAGTAGATAAAAAAAATTATGGGAAACTCAAGCATGGCTTTTAAATGTTTGTAGACGCGGGCAATCGTTATTAACCACACCATGTAAATATTTTACCATAGGCCTGTTCATTCCACAGAACGTTACTTGGATATGAGCGTCAGAAGTGGATGAGGCTGAAGCTTTGTGATAGAGTTGCTGGTTAAACATGCAGAGCTTTGGTTCTGATCACACGGCCACGCTGTTCTGCTCCACTGCACATCAGCTGTCTATCAGCACACTGGAGCTTCAGAGAGGGCTGCTGTGTGACAGACGGGAGTCAAAACACACACACACAAACACACAGGGACATACACAGAGATACAGGGACACACGCTTACACACACAGGCCCATACAGAGACACAGACATGCACAGACAGGCACACGCTGACACAGCTAGCCAGAGCCTGAAGAGATGCTGTAGGCGCGCTTCATCTTCACAAATGGAAGTAAAGGCACATATACTACCCGCAGAAAATGCAGGACTCAAGTGACCTATCAATGCCCCACCTCCAAATGTACTCTTCCATACTTACGATTCACTTTTTGTCGAAATACGAACATTTAGCACACATTACGCATTTCAAAATGAAATTTAGATTAAATGTGCCTTTGTTGTCACCCTGCCCCAAGTTATTTACATTTACATTTACATTTATGGCATTTATCAGACGCTTTTATCCAAAGCGACTTCCATTCCCTATCTGCAGGGGGCAGTATC
>JBBPDC010155321.1:0-19958 GCA_037974485.1 Hemigrammopetersius urotaenia | reverse complement strand
TACATCAGTGCTTAAGAAGTCCACAACTGTTTCTTACCTGAAAAACAGCTTAAATCCATGTCAACTATTTAACTAAGCTACTGCAGTCAGAGCATCTATACAACAACGAGAAATAAGTAAGTAGTAGGAAAGAGACATAGTTAGTCGCCGAAGTGCTCCTGAAATTACATTTCAGCTAATCGTTCCTGCCATATTTTAACAAGCTTTGCTTTACATTGAAAACATGAGTGATCCTACTTTGGTATTAATTGTTTAATGGATCGCCTGAAAATCTCATTCATACTAAAGCCTAAACACCGCTGGCCACCGCTGGGCATGATGATGGATGGATAGATGGATGAATGGGTGCTGAACAGAACTACTATTTCCGGATGAAAGGGGAAGTTTTAGTGGGGCTATTCACTTTGAAAACAATGATCAGGAAATTGCTAAAACTACTTTGGGACTATCTGTGTACAGAACTTACTTGCTTTAATGCAGATGGAAAATTAAGTTCTAAAATATTGCGTAGCTACACACCCACACTGATGATATTAAAAAAATACAACAACAAATGCGCTAATGTTACTGATGGTAAAAGTAAATGCAAAAGACGGGCTAAGTAATGGATACCATTGTAGGGCTGTCACGATTAAAGTGATGAATCTGCAGTGCGCATGATGATGCATATTTTAAATTCTCCCTCTGTGTTCTTTTGGAATAAGAAACAGCCGGGTGGACACTCAGATATGCATTATGAAGGCCTGTATATTTCTCGTTTAACTTTTCACGTTAAGTATCTTGGAATCTTTGAAATGTCATTCATGGTTTGTTCTTATTCAGCTACATTTTTTTTTGTTTTGTTTGGCAGTTCATTAAAACTACTAATACACATCAAAATATTTGGCTGATTGATCAGTTTGGAATATAACCAGTACTAACTGAGTTCATAAATAAGTGTCAGCATTAGAAGTCACTGGTGGTTGAAGTGGCATAGCAAGCATAAGTGAACATTGTCTGCTGCGGTAGATAAACTGTGTGATCAAATACAAGGAAACAGTGAAGCCATTTGCTTCACTGAGTAAACATTGCATTGCTATTGGAAAGCTGCCGAGAAATGATAAAGCGAAGAGGTCATGGAGGGCTGCGTTAATGATAGTCTCGGAGTGTAGTATTCTTGACTTGATCAAAAGATTCAGGGCTAAGATTCGGCCTACAGTTGCTGTAACTCTTGCTTGGGGCTAAATCACGGACACACAAACATGCATTCTTTCTCTCTCTTTCTTTCAGGCATGCAGGTTTGTGTCAGTAGGGCAGGCCAGAGGAGAGATAGCAGCAAATCAGTAGAGGCAAAAAAGGCAGAGGAGGAGTGGAATAAGGGAGGAGAGAAAACGAGATGATGAGAGGCAGACAGTCAGGCTGTCTCTCCTCCTTCCCTCAGTGGATGTCAAATGAAAGGGGGAGTGTGGTACAGACTGTGTGTGTGTGTGTGTGCGTGTGTGTTGGTGTGTGTTGGTGCGTGTGTGTGTTGGTGCGTGTGTGTGTGTTGGTGCGTGTGTGTGTGTGTGTAATGAGAGAGGGGAGTGTGTCAAAGTTTGCAGACACAACTGAGATTTATTTCTCTATTTTGTGCACGCCAGTGAGTGTGTATGTTTTTCCCTCACATCTCTTCAATTAGGGGTGCTCAGTATGGCAATATACAGTTGTTGTTATTATTGTAGTAAATTATTTTTCTGAGCAAATGAGACACTTTTAAGAAGAGATCATTGGTGCGGTTAATACCCTATGAACTAGAACCCTGGAGAATTGCATGTATCCCAAAGAGAAAGAAGTATAGAGAAGCAGTAAGCAATACAAAACTGCATAGTGTGTGTGTGGGGAGGGGGGGGTTTAAATGAGTTATGGTGGGGGACGTCCCAGCGGCTGAAGCTGCAGGCGTCAATAGTCAATCACCCAGCATGGCATTCTAAAATCTTAAAGCAAACAACCCCCTGTTGTCCAGTGGTGTGCAAGATCAATGAACACACACTCAGACTTGCACACACTCACAGATTCCTTCGTCTTGCCCCCGTTGCCCGTTGCCTTATTATAAAGCTCAAATCAACAGTTTGGTATTGTTGATGAATATTCATTCTCTCTCTTCTGCCCTCCATATATTCATACATTCACCGCATCCCCTTTTTAAGATCTGAATTTTCCTCACACGTCTTACCATTGTTCCCTCTTTCTGGCCCTCGCTGATTTCCCACTGCTCCTTGAGCACACATTTCCAATCGATGGAGGCCGATTGCAGTCGTGATTGTGCTGCACTCAGCATTCGTGCTAGACGACAGACAGCATTTGCGATGTGACAGCTGCGGTTTTCAGACAGTGCTTTTAGTGACCTGTCATTTCTTTTGTGGTGTTACTCGTTCCACCAGTCAGAACTACATTTTACCTTCGTCATTGCACTGTCAGGTGCCTTTGAAATTGTAGCATTTTTTTAGCATTCTTTCTTGTAATCCATCACTTTAGCCTATATGATCAAAATGTAGCTGTTGTAAGTTATTCATCAGAGATTTATTAGTCTCAACTTGACTGATCAACCTTCAGTATGGTATTGCTTGTTATTGAATGTAGTGTGATTCAATTTAATTTGGTTTCTCTACTTACGTACATATATAAACATGTACTACTAACCATTTTACATAGGAACCCAAATATCAGAGGTCTACAGAAAGTATTGGATCAGTGCGCCCTTTGTGTTTATACATACATGCCTTTATTTATATTCTGTTGTATAGAAATGGATCAAATGTACCATTACACTCTTGCTCTTAAGAGGTTCCCAACACAACCCAACCCAACCCTTGGGGAACTGCTCCATACACACCTAACTGTACACATGTTGGGAACGGGTTGAGAACAAAAGTGTGAACTAGGTTTACAACTTCTGTTATACAGTGTTTAGGCTCTCACAGAGCTTTGCGTGACCCGTCCCTCTCCTGTTTCCCCTGCAGGTTCCAGTCGGACAACTATGCTGTGGAAGTGCACCTGAATGATTATTTAGACATTGTTTGCCCGCACTACCCGCTTGGCGAGGTGCCGTCTCAAGACGCCGAGCGCTACGTCCTCTATATGGTGGAGCGCGAAGATTACGAGGCCTGTCGCCCACAGTCCTACGACCAAATGCGCTGGGAGTGCGGCCACCCCTTTGCTCCGCATGCGCCCGAGAAATTCTCCGAGAAGTTCCAGCGCTTCACACCTTTCACCTTGGGCAAAGAGTTCCGTCAGGGAGAGAGTTACTACTACATCTGTAAGTACAATCTATTGTGAAAATGCTTTTAGTGTGTGCACTATATCCAGTATCCAGACACCCTTTCTAATCAGTAAGTTCAGCTACTTTAATGTGAACTCATTGCTGATCCAGGAGTTCAGTTGCACATAACCTCTGTAGAAGAGTGCTGGCATTAGAATGAGATTCTTGAGAGCAGTCACGGTGCCAGCTTGTTGGCTAGAGGGGTATAAAGCCTCTCAATGTCTGACTGTGGAGCAGTGGATTCTAAAGTAGTGGAGCTCGATCCAGTACCTCTGGGATGAGTTGGAGTGGTGTTTGTGATTCATCCGCCCTCTGTACCTGAACATACTAATACTTATATGTGGCTGAATGCAATTCAATTCTCACTGCAATGTTCCAACCTCTTCTGTAAGCCTTTCTGGAGAAGGATAGGCTTTCGCTGCTGTCATAATAAAAACGTATTGTTCTTAAAATGTTATGTCTGTTAATATCACAAAGGTCCATTCATCTTAAATGTATTTACAGGTGAGCTGATTTTTTAAACGTATTTATGGAGTAAAATTTTAGAACATTTGTTACTATTACACACACTTGTTACATTATACAGGCCCTTCTAACAGCGGTGAGCCACAAAAAGATGACAATTTAATATATTACTAGAATAGTGTGAACTGATTCAGAACTGAGTGAAACTGTAGCAGTCAGATTTAACTGGAGCACAGTGTTAAAGACTTGCAGTGTGTTCAAATGACACACCCTTGTAATGCAATCCACACCCTTGACGCTCTAGTTATGCATTTATGGTACCACGAGGTGCTTGGAGGAATAGTGAGCGCATGAGTCAACTTGGAGCACCATCACGTCAGTAATGAATAGGTCCTCTGCGTTTCATGCAAGTCCACGTTCTTGGGCTCTAAAACTGCCAATGAAGCCACACTGTGTCTTTTTGGCTGCTCCCTGTGCCACACATGCTAAGTTAGGGTAGATTTAAAAGCAGGGTTTGGATTTTTGCGTGCCAGTGGACTGGAGTATGAGAGGGCAGCCGTCTCTGGAGCTCAGTTCTCAGTTCCTTTTTTTCCTCTTGGGCTTTTTTCTTGACAAAATAAATGAAAAGCCGTTTAGAGTGGAAATAAATTTGTGTTGTACAACTTTTGGATGGATGTTGAAAGTAGCGCTAATGCCCAGCTGGCCTTTAAAGGCAGGCTAAAGAGACCTTGGGGATTAGACCACACAGGGCTGTAATAAAAGGCATGACAGACAGTTCACAGGTCCAGATGGTCAGGTCTTGAGCCTCTGGCTAGCCAGAGAAAACCAGATTATCTTCTATGCTATGGCTAAGGCCATTAGTTTGGCATCTAATTAATGCTAAGAGTCTCTTTTCGCCTCCTCTCACTCATTCCTTCCCTCCTAAATAATGATCTTCTCTTGTGCCTCAACAGCCAAACCACTGCATCACCATGGACAGGACTGTCTGAGGCTGAGGGTGGATGTCGTCGCCAACGATGGTGAGTATCATATCCTCACGGACACAGTGGATAAAAAGCTAACGTTTGGTTTGTGGTGGTGGGATATCTACGCTTGGCTAGTTTAACTTTATTATATTTCTCATCTGTTCAGGATCACAAGAAGCAAGGGTCGGACCAGGCAAAGGAACCAAGACAGGAACTGGAGGAGGAGCTCACACTACCTCCAACAGGCTACCAGCAGGTAGACATTCATTTATTGAACTATGGCTGCTTACTTAGCTTTGAAGCCTCTTCCAGCTACAACCGATTAAACTCAAAATCCAAGCTGGACTGGAATTTAACTGATGGGGGGGGGGAGGGATCTCCAGATATAAACATTTAAAAGACAAAGATAACATCTAATCCTGGCTCCCATAAGATTACTCACCATGTTGCCATTGTATTGGGCATTACTTACTTTATTCCAACAAGTCTACCTACATAAAAGGGTTAGGAATAGTTTTTGTATGCTAATGGTTATTAATTAGATCATGAACATTTTAAACTCACTATCTATAAAAATAAATAAATAAATAAGTGGCCCGATACATTTCATATGAAGATCTGATAAAGCAGGCAGGTGTAATCCTGACCGATGGAGAGGATAAGTAGCCACTAGTATCAGAGGTTTAAAAAATAGATGAATGTGGACTGTTTGGCAAGCAGCAGCTTATATTTCTGTCATAAGCATTAATAAAAAAAGTTTGAACTCTTTCTAAACCCCATATAAGGGTAAGGCATATTATAAAGTGTTATGCATGTTTATGAATAGCCAATCAGATGAATGTATGTTCACTTTTTGTAAGACATCAAGACTTGAAATTCAGTCCTTCAGGGGTTCATGCTGCCAAATCAGTGTTGCTACTGGTCAGCAATGCAAATTCACATGTCAAGAGTTTTGCATAGGTTTTATTTTCTTCAAAAGTACAGTCATTTGCTGCAGCCATTTCCAATGAAGTGTAGTTTTCATGTGAAAGTTCGCTCATAACATTGCTTAAGAATGCTCCTCTTTGCTTGTGGTTATGGAGTTTGGTTTGGTGCACATTGTTTGAATCACTCCAGCTACGCTAACTGCTAACGTTTTGATTGAGCATAAACTAAGGTTTCTTTTCCATCTCCTTCGCAGACGATCCAGTCGTAGTCCTGCCAGAGGTCCAGAAAAGCGTTCGAAGAAACTCTGCTGTCACAGTAGCATCCTTGACCGTCCTCACAGCGCTGCTGCCTGTATTATTATTGATGGTCTTGCAGTGAAACCATTTAAAGGACTACAAATCCCAAAAGACTCGTCACTGAGACTACTATGACGGTGGCCTGTGTCGACCAGAAACACACAGGAGTTCTCAAAAAGCCCAGTGCTGGCCACTCGGGGAGAAAGGAAAACAAAAGCTCAAGTGATAGCGAGCCTAAACCGAAACAGTTTACTGAATATAAGAAGGCTTTTAAACCCTCTTACTTTTCTACAACCTAGGAGGAAAACAAATCTCTCTCTAATGCGTTTCGTAAAGGGACACACTTTTTTCCTCGGACACTTTCTTAAGTGGGACTCTCTTTGACAAACTTAACCTTCTGGAAAAAGTGCTCATCTCTCGGAGCAGCAGAGAAGAAGAAAGCAGAGGCGTTCAGGAGATTTTGTCCAAACAAAGGCAACTTTTCTGTAGTAGATGACAGTATGCGAGTCAACGATCTCATGAGCCAAAGAACACTGAGCTTCATGCTGAAGTGTACAATGATCAAATTTTGTTGTTATTGTCTTGTATTGTATTATTCCAATGGGATTTCTCCATGTAGCAACAGAGAAGCAGGGTCTGTTTTGTTTTGTTTTGTTTTTGTAATATTTTCAACTGGACTGACTGCTGATATCGGCACTACATCATAGAATTGCACCCCAAGACGACACACTAACGATACAGTTTACCATCACACACTGAACACGTGCACACACTCATTTCAGGACAGAAACGGTTTTTTTCTCATTTGTATGTTTTGTTTAAAGATGCTAATAAGTTATGAAGTATGTTCCATGACAAATTGCTGTATATAATGAACAAAAGATTGTTTACTGTATGAAACAGAAAAGAAGGAGAAAAGAATGAGATTGAATGCATTTTGCTGAAAGAATGAATGAGTGTGTGCATGCGTGAGAAGGAGAGAAAGGGAAGAATCAGCCAAATTCAAGTCACAGTGCTACATAAAAGTGATATAACTGTGCCATAAATGTGTCATCACAGGTGATCATATGTTCTGTGTGTGTTGTCATGACAGCTTAAGTCTGTTACCGTTACACTGACAGTTGATATTGTGATATAAACTGTCATGATGTCAAATGTAACTGTCAAGGCAGTTATGGCTAATGGACATAATTTGTCATGACATTTTTGGCATAGTTGTGCAAGTTTTATGTAGCAGTGTGAACCTAAAGTGTTCACATGCTGTTCTCACTTGTTTGTTAGAGAAGGAGCAGCGGTGGGCTGGCCTACCAAGTTTCTTCAGCATTTAGAGTGAGAAACACACACACACACACACACACACACACACACACACACACAAAAAATGATCTGTACCTTCATTTTCGCATTTTTATTGGTTCATATTACTAACACATATACATTATGTGGACAGAAGTATTGGAAGGGTTGGAATGCCTGAATTACACCAACGTGAACTTTAATGACACTGCATTCAAATACAGAGACTTTAATATGGAGTTGAGGTCAGGGCTCTGTGTGGTCCAGTCAAGTTCTTCCAACCATGTCTTTATGGAGCTGAAATAGAAAAGGTTCTCCACCAAACTCTGTCCACAGAGTTGGAAGCATGGTGTTGTCCAAATTGTCCACATATACTGAAGTATTAAGATTACCCTTCACTATCCAAAACGGATAAATGAATTCAATACCTAAGAGATGTGTCCCAATACTTTTGTTCATATAGTGTATACCTGTATATGTATAGCCTATAAGCCAGTAAACTGAAAAAATGACACCTGAAATACAGTAAAACATGTATAAATGCATATTTATTACACAAGTTTCCAGCACACACACACACACACACCTCCACTACACACACAAACTGACAACACAGCATCCAGTGTAGCTGTTGTAGCGAAGTTCTGAACGATTGTTTTTACACCTGACGCAAGTGTACATGACTAACAATGAGTCGCTCCAGTCATCGTTTTGTTTTCCTCCTCAGACCTTACTTTTATTTTGTACGTTATGTAAAATGTATATTATGTATATATAGAAGATTATATAAGAAAAGAGAAATGTTTGTTTAAAAAAAAAACAGTTAATGTGAAATTTTGATGTGAAATAAAAAAAAAAAAAAATATTTTTGAAATGCCATTACCTTTTTGTCCTTTTGTCTTTTGGGGACTTTAACTCATCAGATGTATGTGATGCCACACCCTGACCCTTCACATACATACACACACGCAGACGCACTTCATGTTCACACATTTAGATCCTATCAGTTCTCGCGGGTAACAATGAGAACGTGAGGAATTCTCACGCTCCGGAGAGAGCGAGCCTCTGCTGTTCATGTCTGCGGAGGAAAGTTGAAACATTTATCAGATTTAGCTTTCAGACACCGGGGGGAAACGCGAACAATGGTCCAGATCACAGGCATCAGTCTGGTGTGTGTGCGAGTGTGTTTATACTCTCTGGGAATTTAAAAGCTACATGCGTGACTCTTCCTTTCTTCCTTACCTTCTTTTATATAGACTTGTAGAAGGAACTCTATTGAAGCACCTTTCAGAGGATTTTTCTTTAAAGGAATACTGTTTCATCCTCACTGTCGGAGCTAAACCTTGTACCTCCAAAATTGTAAGGAGAAAAAGACACACTATAAAAGTAAGTTCTGTTTTGAGTTAATAATTTAAGCACAGGCGAATGAGTGAGGGTACCTATCTGTAGCGATGGACTGTGCATTAAAAATGGGGCAGATTGAGATAAGACTGGAATGTTTCAGACGACAGTGGACAGTATCTGGACAGTATCAGAGAACTACAAGGTGTTTCCTTTATTTCAGTGTATGGATTTCATAGACATGCACTCAAACCCATTTTACTCCATACTTTCACTTACTTCTCTTTCCTGTAGTGACCTCTGCACTGAGATTATTGTTTCACTCTCTCTTTCTCTCTCTCTCTCTTTCTTTCTCTCACTGTAACTCCTTCACTGCTCTCGTTTTCTTCTCTTTCCCCTACTGACCTCTGCACTGACATTATTTCTCTGTTTACTGTTCATTTCCTTTCTCATTCCCTCTACTTCTCTCTCTCTCCCCATCTCACCTTTCCTGTTTTCCATGGCCATTTTCACCCTGTTATTGCTCTTTCCTCCTCCCCCTCTCTATATCTCTCCCTGTGTCTCTTCCTCTCTCTGTCTCTCTTAACTTTTCTTTTGCTCTACTTTTCACTCCCTCTTCTCCCTCTTTCTTTTGTTTTATTTCTCTTTTTATTTCCCTCTTCGTTCTAAGTACTTCTATTATTTTGCTTTCCTCTTTACATGTATGTCTTGTTACTTTTTATCTTTACTCTTCTTCATTTCTTTTCCTCCCTGTTTTTGTCTTTGTTCTACCGTTCCTCTTGCTTATCTCCAGACCTCTCTCCGTTGCTTCATTATTGCTATACTCCCCCCTCCCCTTCCTCTCCCTCTCTCTCTCCTTCGGTCTTCTCTCCCTTTCTTACTGGCTGTCTCTCTCTCTCTCTGTATTTTTCTCTCTCTTTTTATTTCCCTCGCACTCTCCTTTCTCTCCCTCTACTTCTCCCTCTTGTCTCTCGTTCTCTCTCTCTGTCTTCCCTCTCTTTCTCGCTATCTCTCTCCCCTCTATCTCCTCTTTCTCTCTCTGTTTCTCACTCTCCTGTCTCTCTCCCACTTTCTCTCTGTTCTCACTCTTCTGTTCCTCTCTTTCACACTGTCTCTCCCCCTTTCTGTCTCTCCTCTCTCTCTCTCTCTCTCTCTCTCTCTCTCTATTGTTCCACCCTTCCTGTTGCTCATCAGTAGAGGCCTCCTCCGTGACACTAAAAACAGCTGTCCCACTGCTGGCTGCTACCGCGTCTCTCTACTTGTCCCATACATTTTGAAAAGGACAGCCCTGTAACCATAAATCTCACACACACTCTTGACCATTTGACCTGTCCAGGGAGGGGCTCAGTCAGTTCAGGGGTGATGAGGAGCTGTTAATTAGAGAAGCATTCTCTAAACACCCCCATCAGGGAATACACAAAGAGCCACCAGACACTGCTGAGCGCCAGAGCCAAGACTTACCGAAGGAGAAAGAGAAGACTGTATATTGTATTTATTATATATCATTTATACAAAAGCAGTAAAACATTTCAAGTATTTTTTTTTTCTAAAGAGAACACTGATTTGATTCCAGATTTCTCTGGAGACTGTTTCTTGTTTTCCAGATTTCAGTCGCCTCCAGCTATTGCACCAACTTGTGAAATTCCCTTAGTAGCAACTGATTTAATATAATGAAGTACTGATAGAGCCAAACCAGGTATTTGACTGTAACTACAGGTAACACTGGGTTTCCAAGAGGAGACGCCTGGGAATGGTCACATGAACACACTGACGTGCATAAAATCATTACTTGCTGTATTACTGTTATTTTATTAATTCATGTTTATTGTAAAATTAGAGTGGTTTGAAAATCTAAACATCTAAACAGACACAGTTTTGTGTGTTTGTAACTATATATATATATATTGTGTGTGTTATTCTATGCAGTGCTGCTTTTCAAGGTTTTTCAATATTCAATGTTTTCAGTTTCCACCCAGTACCTTTATTAAAATGTTGTGGAATTATTTGATCAAGTCCTTTATTAAAATCAGGTGCTGCTGATGGAATTTAACCATGTTTAACAAATCTATGCATATGTTGGAAGTGAAGGGATAAGTCAGCAACTAAGCCTGTGTTCATGTAACTGCATTCTCAATATTTAAACTGTTAAATTGTAATAGAAATGGCCCAAAATCACTTAGGAACGTCATGTGACATTGACTTAATTAAAACAGAATGTTTTTGCTTTCTCCTGAAAAGTCATGGTTTAGTGTGATGACATAAATGACCATTTTTATTGTTGTCTCTCCTCTTAACAAAAGCTGTTGCGCTCATGAGGGATTTGTTGCTGGTGAACAGGGTCAGGAGTGTTGAAGCAGGGAAAAACGGAATCTGTTATCTGTTATTAACAGAACTATTGAACAACTGTGGGATTCTGAATAACGTTAGTATGACAATATCCACAGTATTGCATGATAGTTGGTATAATGATCATATAATAATTATATGCTGAGCGTTTTTGAAGAAACAGTGGTGTCTGACTGACACTGATCATTATATCTGTGCCACAGTATGGCCTGTCTGACTTCACACTGAAAATATTGAAAATTACTTGATCGGTGCCTGTGGTTTAATAAAACCTGCATGCAAGTCTATTGCAAATCTAATATCACTCATAATCACCCTTAATAAAATACTGAAAGCACATCTGAAATCAGCACAAAAAACTGGTTTAGAAAAGTGTGTTGTGGTTTCTGATGATTATAAAAAATGCTTTTGTTGACCTGTGATATTAGGAATCATTTCTCAGAAATGCTCATTTGCTTTAGCTCAGTTAAACCTCACACACATATGTACATATGTATGTATATATAGGACAGATAGATCCATAAAAATCTCCCTACTCTAAAAAGTCCTCAGGAATTTCAGCCTGAATTTCTAAATTCAGTGGTCAATGTGCAAAAGTGGACATTTTTCAAGACAGACCCAAAAAAAAGAAAAACAAATTCCTCCCTCTTTCCTGAGTTTCACCTCCTCTTTCCTGCCAGTCCTTCGCCATCAGCCCAAGTGTCCTTTCGGTACACCAGTGTGTTTTTATTTTTCTCACATGACGTACTTACTCTGCTGGTCCAGCACATCTGTGTCGACATATTAAACTAAGTATGTTGAGCTCAGGTCCCCGAGGTGCATAAATAAACTAGAGAGAGGATTTACTTAAAATGCAGAAGGCTTCAAGAAAGCAGGGTTCGAATACTTATTATTCTCCATATTATTAGTCAAAATATTTGATGTTGCACAGTTTATGTAATCTAGTCTCAGAACCTGATTTGTGTTGACCTATCGAACCCGAGAAAAGGAAAACACTTGGCCGCAAATACCTTTGGCTTTGTCATGGTGGAGTAATTAAAGATATGAATGGGGCCTTTGACAGGGACAAATCCAGATTCTCCTGTTAAAGCATGCAACTAAACAATAAGGTCCTTGAAAGCTCAAGAAAATACAGAACCATAGAGCCAGGGCATTAGTTAGCGGCCATTCCCTTTGCAAGCTGACACAAGTGCCCAGAGTAGCTTCCCATGTGTTCTTGATTGAGGGAGCGCCTAGTAATGTAGAGCTGAATGAATGAGAAGAGTATGAGTCATTAGTTACTGGCCTTGCACAATCGTTTGACTACCTATAAAGTACCCACGGCACAACAGGATATCACAGAATCGCTGCTCAGAAAATTACGACGCGAAACACGGCAGGAAGCGCTTGATGAAATCACGCTGAGACTTTGATCATCTATGATGAAGTCTACTTGATTTGCCTCCATTGTATCGCTTCACTTTTTTCCTATTCCAGCTGCTTTGTTCCATAAGAGGCTCATGCACATGTGGACAGGGCAGGAATTTGGACTTGATGTGGATTTCCAAAGCTAGTCTCAAGTCAGGTCTGAGCTTTTAGTTTCGGGTTTTGGTGCTCGGGTGGTCTCTCTGTCCCAGTGTCCTAACAGTGCTTTGTGGTGGAGTGGAAGAGACTCTGATGTCCAAAACTACACTATATGGACAAAAATACTACAAGGACTTTAATGTCATTGCATTCAAGCACATAGATTTGTCTTTTAATATGGACTTGGTTCCCCTTTAAAGCAATACAGCTTCACTCTTCTTGAAAGGCTTTCCACAAGATTCTGCAGGAATTTGTGTCTGTTCATTCTGTAGAGCATTTATGAGATCAGACACTGATGTTGGACGAGAAGTCCTGGCTCACAATCTCCGTTCCAGTTCATCTCAAAGGTGCTGGATGGGGTTGAGGGCTCTGCATGGGCCAGCCAAGTTCTTCCACACCGAACTCATCCAGCCAGCTCACTTTGTGCACTGAGGCACAGTCATCCTGGAATAGAAAAGGTTCTTCCCAAAACTCTAAAGTTGGAAGCACAGCGTTGTCCAAAATGTCTTGGTGTTCTGAAGCATTAAGTCTAAACACAGTTTAGAGCTTTAGAAGTAAGTTTGTCCACTCTGTGGCTATCTTGGCGAAAACCTCAGGCAGTTATCTCTCAAGTCAGGCTAGCAAGTTAATTACAGATCAAATCGTTCAAGCATAGCATAACTAATTTGTGGTCGTTCTGCTCAAACAAAACATAAAACATGTATTATTTCAGGTTGTACCAGCTATAACACATCCTCAGGTTTTGTTTTATTTGCTTGAGTTCTTTCCACGAGGCGACTGGCCCTTTTTATTGAACAGCTTTGTTCAGATCTTAAACAGCAAACTGTCTCCTTCTTTTATAATGTTTCTGATATTTTTGAGTCTGCCTTGTGCTAACACTGTAGAAAACATAGAGAAAACAGATCTCAGTTGTGATCCCACAGCCATCCGTGGCCAGGACAGCACTGTTAGCTTTGCTCTTTCTGGGGGTAGGATGGCCCTTCCTCTCCCATCGTTCAGCACAATGATGGCCAGCACACATTTCTGTTGGCTGATGTAACTGGCAGTCAGTGTTCTTCTACAAGCATGATAAGCTGTCCAATGATGTTGTGTTAGCTGTAGCTCAAAAAAACTCTCCTACTCTCACTCTCCTACTGTTTGTATGATTCAGGGAGCCCTAGCTGCTGGATCTAAATGGGTATGACTGGGAGAGAATATTGGGGAAAAAAGATACTAGGTGCATGCATGCGAAGGGACTTTGCTATTTGCTGTGTGTGCATTTCCCACCTGCCCAAGTCATCCCCTTAGTGTAGTCATGCAAGCCATGAACCGCTTTAAAGTAAAAAGTAAAGTGGCCCCTGATATTCATGGGTGAACACACCACAGCACAGCACACGGTGTGAAGTTCTTTCTGTGCATTTAACCCATTCAACATGTGAGGCAGTGGGCAGCCACCAAGAGGGGCGCCCGGGGAGGAGTGTGTGGGGACGGTACTTTCTCAAAAGTACCTCAGTGGTGCTACTAGCTGTCCTGGGATTCAAACCATTACCTTATTCAACGGTACCTCAGTGGTGCTACTAGCTGTCCTGGGATTCAAACCCATGACATTCATCCCGTCCCCACAAAAAAGAAAAAATACCATGGTCACCCCAGGCAGGAATCAAACCCAGGACCATCTCACTGCAGCACAGTCGTTGCTCTTAAGGTAAGGTAAGTTTGAATTTAATTCATTTTAAATCAAAAGGCTTCCAGAATGTGTAAATGTGATTCTACCATTTGCTTGCTGAGAATGAACTCAGCCCATAATAAGCTTATTAGGACATATATTCAATGACGTTACTTCTTTAAGTGTCGAACCGTTTTTTTCTTCCCTTTTTAAAATATGTGATGACAACCATAAAAAAACATTGAGGGCTTTGTGGGTTTCAGCTCTGCACAAAAAGGGCTGCTAACCACCATCCCACTCCCACCTCATAACTCAAACCCATCCCTCCTTTGAGGAATCAGAAAGTTCAGAATTTTCGCATCCCGTCTGTTTTTGTTCTCTTTTTTCACAGCTAAAATGAAAAATGGTTGATTTTTTGTGCAACAAATCTTACAACTATATTAGCAACGGCGCTACCTGCTCAAAATAATGCATGAAGCCCTGAAATACCCATAAAGCTCTGTATCCTGTACCTCGGAAAGTGACGACCGCAGCAGAGAAATACTGTGAAACACCGGTGTATGAAAGATGAGCTCTATCTAGCACGAGTTACATACAGAGAGCCTGAGTTCCCAGTGCAGGGAACGGTGGTTAAGGGACCATTTTGAAAGTGTAGTCAGTTTGAGACAAAATGACCATATGTCGCTCTCACTGTCCTCACCCCAGCATATGGTTCCTGCCGTCATCCAAAAAAATGGAAAAGAGCCATTCATGTCGACATGCAGTCAGTGATTGAGTGTGTGAGGGTGTGTGGCAAGAGAGTGGGAGGAAGACAGGGAGGTTAAGCTTGATTATGAGAGTATAGCTTGATTACGAGCACTTCTTGACTTTTTTGAGCACTGATGGCTTGAGGAGCCAGCAAAGACTAGCGTTTACCGAAGGCCACAATCAGGAACTAAAAAAGAGAGCCCTGCTGTCTGGACTGTCTCTATGTTTGGAGAAAAATAGAAAGTAATGCGTTTTTTAGGTGGGCGCATTGTTATAGCAAAAATGAAAATGAGTCTGGATTCCAAGAACTAGTGCAACACTGAGGGTGACTCTTGAACCTTTGGGTAACATGGTCCTGCCAGCCCTTTCTGTTGGGTTCGCCTGGCTTCAATTTCACCATTAAAAGAAGTTTTTCAGTTATTCTGAGACGAAATTCAGGGCATTCAATCTTTGACTGGCAGTGACTGAGCCTTGCAGTTTATTCCCATTTCAATGCAGGCTGTTATTACTTGATGAAAATGCATTAAATGAATATCGAGTCACACTGAGGTGAATACAATACACACTTGCTTTTCACTCTCATCTCAACTTTCTTCTACTGCTGAACATGGCAATTCTTTTTAAGGCCACAGTCCCAAACCAAGAGCAATATAATATCACGCCAATATTATCAAAACCAGTCCACTCAAAACCCCAAGTCATTATCAATCCATCTAGCCGTCTATAAAGTAAAGACTGTCAACCAAACTTTCAGCTCTGGTACTTTTCAAGTCCAGCTTGAGTAACAAAGTCAAGAAAATCACATAACGTCACATTCTAGCACTCATGACACTATTTTATACTGTCAAAGTCAACTATTAAACCCATCTGCCACAAATCCTTTCACAGAGCTTGTGAGAAATGCTCATCATCTTCAAGAGGCTATTTTAGCTGGAAAAGGGCAGTTTAGGAGGGTGCAAAAAGGTTTACTGTCACATTCAGAAACAGAAAAATTAAACCAACAAAAGCCTGGTAGTGTTTTACAATGATATGTCCATTATTTATTGACATTGGACTTGAGGGCTTTTCCTATTTTCCTTTTCCAGTGTTTTTTCTACATAAAGCCTGACATTACAGTGGCATTCTGGCCTAAAACATTTATGATGTGTTCTATAAAACAGCATCACAGCGCTTAGCTTCTTTAGTTGGATAGGATTAATGTTTGTATGGTTTGAACAAAAGTTAGGGGGAATCACCTAGCATGATGCTAACTGGCCCACAATGCTTCTCATTCATGTTTTCTGAAAGCACTGTTACTTTATCCTCATAGCGAAAAAGGGTATCTGTCAAAAGGTCCACAGACAAGGTCATTTGATCTCTCCCTGACTTGTCTGAACCGACAGCATTTTCGAAGTCAGAAAAAAGCAAAATGGAACAAAAGGGAGGCGCTACTGGGAAGCCTGCCATGGGCTCGGCTTGCGATCTCCACCCAGTCCTACTTTGGCGAACGGCTTTGAGGTGTATGCCTGCTTTGGGATCCACACCTTGCTAACAGATGTTAACAAAAACCCTTTCAGCTAATCAGCTTAAACAATGAGGTTTACATTACCTGAAACGCTTGCCTCCGCAAGTATGTTTAAGGAGTTAGTCGTCCATGCTGTTTCAATGTACGGCCTCTTCATGGCTTGGATTTATTTATTCAATCCAGGCCTTTATTTACTTGCCAACAGCACAGCACGCCGTGCAGCTGGCATGACACCGAGCATTTCTCTTTCCTTCAAATCTAGTTGAGCAATCACTGTTGAATGTTTTAGCAAACTCTGGCCAGCCTTTCAGAGTTATCTCAGTCCGAAACAGTCCAGATATACCAGAACAATTGGATATCTCAGCTCTGTGAATTGAACAAAAAAAGTTCTTCTCAGAATAATAACCACTTTATCCACAGTGATATGCTAGTCCAAGTTAATGCCATGCCTAGTTTGAGACTTTTCTCCAGTAAACAGGTTTCTGGCACGTCCTTAGCATGAATGACCCAATGCTTCCTCATTTCTGAATCACATACGTTATTTCTCATAAAAACCAAACCAAAAACTTTTTCCACTACTCTCTGGAGTCTGGTATGAAATACACTCCCCAAATTGTCACTGAGACATCCACCTTTGCCGTCTTTAATCTATGTAAAAGGAGCTTTATGCTAAGGCTAATGCTAATACTAATGTTAGCATACTAATGTACATCCATCCCTCTGGATAAGAGCGTCTGCTAAATGCCGTAAACGTATGTTGTCCACTACATTTCATTAATATTATCTTCAATAACAGCACATTTCTGTATCACAGCCCATCTAAAAGCTTCTAAAAGTTTGTCCATTTTCTAATCCTTTGTCACAGCACAACCCGCTGTGATGGCTCAGATGGCAAGCTTTAATCACAGCACTACAGACACACATATTCCAAGAGGGGAGATTTACTACTTTTAAAACACATCTAAAATAGAGCGGATTGACGCAGAGTAGCCATGCATATATATTTTTGCAATGAACACACACAGACATTATTTTGTTAAATGCTTTGCTTTTTTGGAAACATAGGTTCAAAAAGCCTGACAACGGGTTTTTACAGAGAAAGATGTTGTTCAGCACAATACAAATGAGCCAAGGGCGCTTTAACAGGAAAAATACAACTCCACAGCTGATTTTCCAGAATGTAATGATAGGCCCAGCTTTAAGGATATAAAGAAACAAAGTTAAACAAAGTCTTCATTACTAACCAAAGCTCATTTAAAGAACCCTAACCCCCAAAAGGTGCAATAAATTATCTGAAACCCAAGCTGTTAAATCTACTTGGGGACCACAGAAGGCTGTCTAGAGCCTAGTCAGCCTTTCTGGCCACGGCTGCGCTAACAACAGCTTGCAGGTAACTGCAGGGGGTGATCTCACCATGCTTCCAGTGCCAGCCAATCAAAATTCAGGTGAAGCTCTAAGGGGGTGTGGCCTGTGAGTCAATCCAAGCATCCCTTAAGAGCCCGAGAGATTTAGAGGCTCGTAATGAGTCTGTCCACACTCAGAGCCGGGTTCGTTCCTACAGAGGGGGGCCACTCCACCATTTTAAACCCGGAGCGAGCAACAGAGCTTGGCCAGCCAAAAACATCAGATTAATTCTGACCTGAGTAAATATAGTGCACTCGTGTGCACTTAGTGGCTTCAGGATTAGCGTTTTAAGAGCCAGCGGATGGACATGGATCATATTCTGGAATTTCCATATAGAGCACTCCCGCTGACGCTTGTGTGTTTTTGTTTTTCCTTTCTGCAACAGTGTCAAATGGAAGGGATGGATGAAGGTTTTCCACCCACGAAACAATTGAGGTCCGGTGGAAAAACAAGAAATCATTAATGAAACGACGAAAGGAAAAATAGCCTGTATTTCACATTAAGAGTCAACATAGAGCAATTGGTATATGGAATGCAGAACCAAAAAAACACCCAAACACTGTCCATTAGAGAGCTAATCTTCCAGGGGACCAGAATATGTTCGGATTTCACGGCAGTGATCGATTCTATAATCACCTCCAAATCAGCCATTAGGAAACTGGAGAGAACTTGGTGTCCTAGAACCATTTCCAGTGGAAACCACTAGAAACCCGTGGCCATATTCACTTGAGGCAGTTTTCTAGAGAAGTTTCTCATTACCAAGCTGAGATGGCTGGAAGTCAGTAAAGAAAATGTATGGTCAGTAGTTAAAAATCTGATCAAATCAATATTCCCTTGTTGTAGAAATACAGACCCTGGTTCCCGGTAACACAACCCAACACCCTTGAATGGAATTGTACAGATTACACAATCAACGGCCTTCTTAAAACAGTAACAGGGCTGAGTTTTTTCACCACAGACATTCCTGTGCAATCGTGTGTGTATTCTTGAACACTGTTACCCTATTATCAAACTCATTAAAAATCAGCCTCTCAGTTTTATATCGAGTGGTATTGTTAGCACACAGTTCAGGCTATGGCTATCTTCCATAAGCGTGAAGCCGAGCGGCAGCGCTGTTGCTAACCTTGAAATGCGAATTCTAGATAATGCTAAAAAATACTGGGTCAAAAATCACAAAGACCTCTCCAGTTCCAGGCCAGCCCAAATACACTGGAAGCGCTGAAATAGCACATTCTCCACTGGCATGATATACATGTGTCTGCAAGGATTTATATGGACTGTTAGAATGAGGTGCACTGTGTCCAAAGGAAAAATATCATTTACATCTGCAGAACAGATTCCAGGCCTTGATGTTTTTAGAACAGCTTCAGTTTCCATTGTAACCTCTCGATTTCTTAGAACAGGAGGATATAACTGGAAAACACCATGGTATAGTCACAGAGACACTCGTAAATAACACAATAATATAAGAAAGAAGCTCAGAAATGACAGTTGGGAACAATGTAGGTTAGCTAAAACAGAAAAAAAAAATATATACGAATCATGAAGCTTGATAATGGTTCAGCGATGTCCATACAAGCAGGCTAAGTGATTGTGTGTGTGTGTGTGTGTGTGCTTCACAGTCTCTAACACAACCCTCACATCTTCAGTCCCTTCTTCTTTAAGTCCGCTTTTGCCTCTTGTATCTGTTCCTGCAGCTCTTTAGCCGCCTCCTCGCAGTCGTTAAATGTGGCTACCCTGTAGCCGACTGTTGCCAGCGAATAGCATCCGAACACCACCAGCAGGTACACAGGCATCGGCCAGGCGACCTCCTTGTACGCCGCTGGCAACTGCAAGTCCAGGAGATCAAAGGTAACCAGTCCCCATGCAACACCAATAAGCGACACGCCCACAAGCCACTCCAGAAGTTTGGTCATGATGAAGGAACCTATAAAACCAACAAATACAGTATTATAACATTAATTCCATGTCCAGTGTGTGATGATAGTGTAATACTATCAAGAAAAAAAATACCTTATACCTTATAAGGTACAACAGTGGTGTATGAGGGTTCCGTAAAGAACCATGTTTGTAAGTGATATGTGAGTGTTTTATAAAGGTATGAAGAGTTCCAATGTAAGGGCTCTTCCAAAAACATGTACATTACATCGAGTTTCTTTAAATCAGTCTCTCTCTCTCTCAT